>PVIA01003243.1:0-176048 GCA_004024845.1 Tonatia bakeri | reverse complement strand
ATCCAACTGGGGAAAGTTGGAAGCAACATAAGAGATGTAAATATAACAGCATAGATGAATAGTAAAGACATAAGGAGCGAAAAAAGGTTTTTTCAGTAGCATGATATTGCAATAAGGTGACACTCGCTGACCCACATGATTATATAATTCCTTCCACTTGACTATGGGCAAAACTTGTGCTTACAAAGGGATCTCAGTTCCATGACTATATTACACAGCAAAAATATCGAAATTGTGCTGATGTAACTAAGGCCCCTCATCAGTTGGTTTTGATTTAATCAAAAAGAAATCAGTTTGAATGGGTATACCCCAGCATCAGAAATTAAAACCTTTAACACTGTAGCTTGAATTAGTAGTGTCCCTAAAAAACAGTGATGAAGGGAAATCCTCCTAATAGGAAGAAATTAGAGTGGTATATTTGTTGCTTTTGTTAGGACCAGATATGACCAGAGATATGGATTTGACTCATAGGCAGTGGCTGATAGTTTGGTTTGATAGTCAAGGACAAAGCAAGAACAAGAAAGACTAGGAAAATGGAACCTAATCAACAAAACAAATAATTGAGCAAAAAAGAATCAGAGACATGCAAATAAAGAACTCATAGTGACCAGAGGGGATAAGGGAGGGGGTAACAGGGGAAAGAGGGGAACCTGTACAAAGGACCCATGGACAAGGACACTGGGGTGGAGATTGTCTTTGGGAGCAGGGGTTGGACGCAGCAGGGGAGAGCAATGGGGGAAAAATGAGGACAACTGTAACCAAACAACAATAAAAAAAATGTTTTAAAGACTAGGAAAGAGGTTTATAGATACACCTATGTAATAAAAACAGAGTGTGAAGGCACCTGCTCATCACAGGGCATCCACTGCCGATGAGGTTGTCAATCATCAGGTGAACATCACATCTACACTGTACATCCTTGTAGCAATCCCAAACGAAGAAAAAAAGACAATGTACATAAACAGGTACTTTACAGAAAAGGAAACCTGGGTAGCCACTTCCTCACCTACTGAGGTGCTCGCTGAATGAGTGTACAAAGTGGTCATGATAGAAGCAGAGGCCAGGCATGCGTTCAACAGTATGGCTGCTCAGATGCTGCCATTTCAGAGTGCACCAGCCACCAACCACCAACCAGAGGCTCCAGTGCTGAGCACCCCAAACAGCACCATTGCCTGGTGTACCAGCCAGCTACATTGTGCTATCTCGATTACATACAACTCCTTCCTTCAGGGATGTGGCAACAATTTGTTTCATCTGTAATGTGCACATATTTTAGAAATGGATTTTCCTTGCCTTTACTCAGTGCTTCTGCTAGAACCACCATTATGGACTTTTAGAAAGTCTTATTCACCATATTCAAACAAAATTGTTAAATTTCACACAATATTACATTAGACCACAGCACCTAACACAACAAAAGAGGTATAATAAAGAGCTCGTATGCCTGGAATTCACTGGTCTTACCACAGTCCCCATCACTAATGAAATGATGGGATGATCTATGAAGAATCATTACCACACTAATTAAGAACATCCTGCAAGTTGGAGCTGTGACTTAAAATACGTCATCACATGCTTTGAATCAGTGACAACACAAGGGGTTCTTTCCCTCATAGCCAGAATACAGGGATCGAGAAATATATGTCACTATTCTATCTGGTGACCCCCTAGCAGAAGGTTTTCTTTGCACCCCAACAACTCTGTGCTCCACTGGTTTAGAGGTCTTTGTTCCCAAAGAAGCCATGTTTATACTAGTAGACATAATTGTTTCACTCAACTGAGAGTTCACACTGCCACTTGTCCACTTTGCATTCCTCAGGCCACTGAACCAAGAGGCAAAGAATGGGATTTTCCTACTGACCAGGGTGACTGATCTTACAGGTAGTTAAAATAAGGGACCCATTGGGATGGCTCTTAAAACTTCCATTTCCACAAGTAAGAGTTAATGAAAAACTAATTTTTTTAAAGGAAGAACAACTAAGTATTAAGACCTTTCATTAGTGGAAGTATGGGTCTTTTGGCCAGGTAAAGAACTAGCTGAAGTGCTGGTTGAAAACTAAAGAATTATGGAATGGCTAGTGGGGAAAAAAAGAAAGTTACAAATATCAGTTATAGCCTAGAAACATCCAAACAACAGTTATACATATTTTCCTCTTTGTGCATTACATGTGTTTCTATTTCTCTTTTACTACTATTTTATATAAGGCGTGTTGGTATTAGTTAAATTGACAATTTAGTGTTAAGGTAACTGAATGCAAGAGTAATTAGTTGCACACACATGGAAACAATACCTATTGGAAAAGTGGGTCTCCTATGGAGGGGTGAGGGGGAGAAGCTTGTGAAGGGTAGTTCCAACTTACTAGGCTAAAGCATGAAGTTCTTGTATAAAAGTTCTAATGTGTTGTAGAAACATATTATGCTATTGTCCTTTAATTCCAGATTTCCTCTTCTAGATCCTGCCTTGTGAAACTAGGGCTGAGACCTTTCAGACTATTTTGTCAACTGGATCCGTGTTAAAATCTGTCATAAAAGGGTCCTAGAGGGAGTCTCAGAGTCAGGAAGAGGGCACAGGCACTTGTTCCTTTTTATTTGCTTGTTCTTCCTGTCAGTGTCCCCCAAGCAAAGGTACTTGACCCTGGCAGCAGCATTATGTTTCAGCCTCCGACTGTTTTTGGCATCCCTGAAGCAGCCTAATCAGCCCTGCTCTACTCAGAAGCAGCAGCAACAGCTGCCAGTGCCTCCTAAGGCTGAGTTTCAGCTCTTCGGACTCTTTCCGATTCTAAGTATTAGCACTAGTTGAGTAGCCCTCCCTCTACAGAGGTCTGGGTTCCAGCTGGCTGGGGCTCCTCCTCCAAACTTTAAAGCTTTAACAGCCCCAAGCTTTTGTATTTGCTTCCCTCACCCTACTGTTTGCTGCAATTACCTCTATTTTTCCTTAGTCTCTAATTTTTGTATTTTCATCTGTGTAATCAACTCCTTATGTTAAATCTCTGTTGAAATACAAATTTTGTCTTTGTTTTTGTTTTTCTTTTACATACTGCAGCTTGGCTGATGCATGTGATAGAGAAATATGCAGCAACTAGAAGCAACAGTTTAAATGTACACAGAGCAATATAAATATATATTAAATATGAAGTACTGAGCGAAAAGGCAAGAGACAGACAAGATATTCAATCCAACATCACTTAAATAAATTCAAAATAATTCCTTCAGAAAAGCAATATGCATTTTCAAAAATACATACAAACATATTAGAATGGAGACAGAGACAGAAATTGAAGTGCCGTATGGGGATAAAGGAAAAGGAAGAAAAGGAGTGGGGAGGAAGGGAGGGAAAGAAGGAAAATATGAGAAGACCTTTCATGGACCTGTGATGATAATGTGCCATGAACCGAGGTGTGTAATTAACTCAACCCTCTGCTCTTAAGAATATGAGAAACAAGAGTCATGACTATTTCAAATTCAAGTGACAGAAACTCAAACTAACTTCAGGAGTAAAAGTAACTCCTTGGCTTACAAAACAAAACAAAAAAATCTAAGGGTAGATTCTAGGCACATCTAAATTCAGCGACTCAATTATATCACCTTCTATTACTCTCTCCATCCCCTTTTCTGTGTTGGTTTACCCCAAGCATATTCTCTGCACACGGAACTCTCAGAAGATGAAGGCTTATACCTTAGCATATGTGCTGATCAAAACTTTAGTTGTTGTTTTTTTCTCCTCATCATTCTGGCCAAAATATTGAGGCTGATGTTCATTGACCCTGATTGGCCTGCCCAAATCAGGTGCACTTCCCAAACCAATCACTATGGGATGCAAATACTTTTGTTGGCCAATCATGATCATTTTCACCAGAGAGTAGGGTGAGGCTCATGGAATCTGCTACTAGAAGAAATAAATTTTTTAATACAATACCAATCTTATTAAAACATTTCTAGGGCTGCCCAATTACTAATAAAGAATTCTACAATGGTACTGTTTTGTCCAATAGAAATTTTATATCTGGGTAGATCACATAGGCAGAGCTGGTCTTTAAAGAGAAGACACAGCCCTGACCCATGTGGTCCAGCAAAGTGAAAGGTCATGAGTTCGATTCTGGTTTGTGGCACATACGTGTGTTGTAGGTTAAGTCCCTGGTCCAGTGTATATTGAGAGGCAACTGATTGCTGTTTCTGATGGATATTTCTCTCTCACATAGATGTTGATCTCCCTCTCTCCCTCCCTTCCTCTCTCTCTAAAAATAAATAAATACAATTAAAAAAAAAGACACAGAAAGTGAGTCATGGCCATGTGGCTATATTGTAGCAGTGCCACAAATTCCTCTTGCCTAAAGTATCTTAAATTCCCCTTCAAGATTCATTGTTTGGGGCCTGTGATACAACCTTCTAAGCTGCTTTGGGAAAACATGTAAATGCTACTTAGCATTTATCAGCTTTTAACACCTTGGTATTGATTACCTTATCAGATTGATGATGACAAGAAAAGCAACTGTAAGGAGTGCCTCAGAGGAAAGTCTCAGTGGGTTAAAATGTCAGAGGGCAGAATAGGAACCTGTGTGCTCAGGGTGATAGGAAAACGTAATGAGAAGGGCAGCAGGTGATGGGACACTTGAGACACAACCTGTCTGATTCATAATTTCTTTTGGTAACGCTATCCACACCACTTAATTACATCTTAGAAGGGGCATCCTTTGAAAGGGTGTATAGGAATCTAGTCCTTTCCCTTAACAAGACAGGTTTCATGTTGGAAGCATGGCTGTAGAACAGCATCTGTCCTGGGTTTGCAGGACAGAGGACATTGTTTAAATAGAAAGTGGTCACCAGGAAGAACTTCAGACTCACAAGGGTGTCCATCCGGTAGGGTCACATGTGGCTCAGGATGAATGTGGCCCAACACAAAATCGTAAATTTACTCAAAACATTGTGAGATTTTTTTTTTTGTTTTTGTTGGTGTTTGTATATTTAATGAGTGGCCCAAGACAATTCGTCTTCTTGCAGTGTGGCCCAGAGATGCCAAATGTTGGACACCCCTGCAAAAACTCTCTCAAAAGATTTCCAGCTTCTAATCATGTAGTAGTTAAACAAAGATATCCCTAGGACCTTTGTCAATCTTTTTTCATGACATGAAAGTGCCAGTATCTAAGTAATTTTTTTTTCAGCAAGTACAGCAACAGAGATGGAGCAATACCCCAAAGCTAGCTTCCCATGTGGTTTGGGGCAAAAGATTGTCCTTCTTTATGGTGTCCAATTTTGTATTCTTTTAAAAATGTATCCTATCTCACCAGGCCTCATCTTCCTAAAACCAGTTATAACAGTGTATAACGCTAAAAATCTTTCAAAACCTTTAGTAAGTAGATGGAAAGAGAGAGTGAAAGCAAAAAGGAAGGATGGAAGAAGGAGAGAAGAGGGGAGGGAGGATTCGGGTGGTGAGGGGAAGAGAGGAAGAAAGAAAAAAATCATTAAACAGTTAAAAATAAAAAAATATTCTATGTATTTTTTTGTTGTTTGACTTTTGCTTACAGTGATCATGTATTCATGAATACTTTTAGTCACTTAGAATTTAGTAAAATTTGTACTTAATTGATTCTGCAACTAAAATGACATTTGCTCTCACATTTGGGATTAAATATGAGGGAAACTATGGCCTCGGTAAATGCTGACCACATAGATTAAAAGTGTATTCTACAAATGTCGCTGCTGGCTGAATTGACCTGCAAAATCATGTTCAAATGATATAAAGCCAATCTGAATAAAAATACAAAATACTCCACTTCTTTTTACATCTACTTTTTTCTTTTTTTCAGAGAGAATTAGCTGCTGTTCTTGAGAGTGTCATAAAGATACAGGTCGGTTATGCTGCTTCCCTGCATGGGTTTCATTTGGTAATAAATGGCTTTCTGAGAGGTTTGAGTTAAAGCTCTTATGTAAATAGAGAGAGGCTTACATAATGCTCTTTAAACTAGAACTTCGAAGACAATCTGCAGTAGGCATATGAAATCTGTCCATGTTGCAACTGGCATCTGAAAACTAACAGGAAACTATCCAAGACGTGGCTTAAGAAAACAGGAAGAATAAAAACCCACGGTGCAAGCTTTTGATCACTTAACCAAACCTCAACCCCGACCAAACAGAGAATACGTAAAAGGTATGTCTTGGGCTTATAGTAACGCACTAACCAGAGCAGCGCGCAAATTCCGTTCATTGTAAATTTCTAAATAAAATTCTCCAGGGGCTGGAACCAGGCCTTTGGCCGCTTCCCTCCCTGTAAGGTTAGTGCATCATCTCATGGAAGAAGCTAAACTAGTATTGATTTTCCAATTTCTAAAAGAAGTAACCATTTCGAGCAAAGGCACGCCGGGGGAGAGGGAGGGGGAGGGGCGTGGTGTCTGCGTAAAGGAGAAACACGAGTCAAACCCAGACAGCAATGGAGAGCGGAGCTGGGGTGAGCCCGCGGCGGCTTCTCTGACCACGCTGCGGGGCTGCGAAGTTCTTGCCACAACAGCTGCGAAGTTGTAATTCTGCGGACCTGCCAGAAGAGACGTTTGTCTTCCAAAAGAGAGAGAATTTTGTATTTTTTCCGGAAGGCGGGATACGCAATCTTCTATCCGTTTTCACTTGCACATCACCTTCCCACCGCATGCCAACTCCCTCCGTTGAGAACCCAGCCGAAGCCCGGGGTGGGGGTGGGGAGTACGCCTGGCGGGGAGAGTAGGCAGACGGAGAGAGCAAGCGCGAGGTTTCGAAAGTGGCCAAACTTTCCAAAAGCCGGGACCTCCATCCGACTGCTCGTAGGCGTCCCTGCTGCACTCCGAGTCCAGCCCCGCCTCCCTACCCCCGCAATCCACCATCCCGCCCGCCCCCGCCCGCGACACACACACACACACCAGACTCCACACGAAATTGAGCGGAAATTTGCCAGCCGGGGATAAGTAAGGGGTAGGCTAACTTTCAAGGCAACCCAGAGATTGGATTTTGCAAGGGGCTCGTAGTTCGCTCATTACCTGCCAAGTCTGAGCGCAGGTTGGGCAGCGCCCTGGCTGCCCGCGACCGCAGGGACAGCCCCGGCTCGGAGCCTTAGGGAGCGCCCCCTAGGCCCCGCCCGCTGGGCGCGCCACCGACCCCACTCCGGTCCGCCTCCACTCCCTTCACTTCTCGAGCGCCCCAAGGAAAAGGCAACCTGCAGGCAGAGCTCCCTCCTCTGCCCGCATCTGCCAACTTTCCTAACACCCCTTCCGCCGCCACTAGCACACGATTTACGACCGCGTAGACTCGCGCTCACTCTCGCCTGCCCTTTCTCCCAGAAGCCTGAAAGTGCCTGAATGGAAACACTGACACGTGAAAACTCTATTCTGAGTGGTTTAGAAATGCCGCCGTGAGGTTTTAATCTTGCTGGGCTCATCCCACCGGGTGCTCAGGGCAGCTGTCCGAAAGGTCCCCGGAATTCTTTACTACCCCTAGGGAAAATGAGGCGAGGAGGGAGGGGCAGGAGGAAACGTGAGAGGTCCGGGGCCACGCGGGTATCCCGAAGAAAACACCAGATCCTAATCCCAGGAACTGAGGTCCTTGGGCATTGTTTCCAAACCATATGTACATGGCAGCATACTCTGGAGCCCTGGGACCCCCAAGTCGCGTCTTAGGAACAAGAAGAACGGACGCGCCACCATCAACCATCTGTCCTGAGAGTTGGGGTGGAGGAGGGCGGGGGGGTCCTGTTCGACCTAACCCTGCCCTTTCCCTGCCCCTTTTCATGCCCCCTTTCCTCAGCAACAGGTTTTCAAATATGATAGACGCTCCCTACCCACTCCCCAACCTGTGACCCAGCCGCCAAGGATTCACCCCAGCCAGGGTCAGACAGAGAACGAACTGGCCTCGCCAGCGTGGGCTCCTGTGGTTGGAATGGTGTGAGGTTTCTAAATGTCAGGCCAGTGCTGGGGAGATGATGGACACACCTCTTACAAACCTCTTCACGGAGGAAATGAGTGCTCTTGTCTTAGCCTTTGGCTGTTCTTTCCCTGAGAAAACCTTTTTTCTTTTCCAAATACAACACTGAGGATTACTTACATCCTTGCACTTCTAGCTTAGAAGTTTCTACTCTAAAAGGGTCCGTGGTGCGTTTGGGCTGGGCTAGGCTTTCCTGCCTTCCCTGTCCCTGCAGGATTCTTACCGCCTAGATTTCCTGAACTGAGACACTGACTGGTGACCCAGCCTTCTAAGGGCAGCTGCAACAGGTCCCTCGGATGCGCCAGGTCTGCTTGGGGACCTCCCACCAAGCTTTCTGCTCTCCACTACCACAGCCAGTAGGAGGTGGAGAAGCAGTCTAATTCTCTATAATACCACCTCCAACCTGAGGGCTCTTCCTGTTGAAGAGTCAAGGGAAGAAGAAAAAGAAAGCTGTGGAGCTGGGGACTGGATACCCCCAAACTCTGACCTCAGAAAAGGAAAACCCTCAACTACCACCTCTCCCCATTTTGCACTGTATTCCTGAAACCTGGAAATGAAAATGGAAATTGTTTGATGTATGAGGAGACGTTATCTAATTAGGGCGTAAGAAATTTAATCTTTCCAGCATGCAGGTCATATAATTAATGTTAATTTAACGCTCAAATTCTCAGTCATTAATTTTTATTCTCTTAAATGCAGTTTGGCAGGGGCCCCTGATCCATGGCAATGGATTTTACTGGATGTGAGAGCACACTTGGTCTTAGAAGTGACTCACCACAGACCTCCCCATCCCAATAACAAGATCACATCATGTATGCATTATTAAGCCCCGTAATTGAACGGTCCATAGTTTGCATATCAGACTATTAAAATAATGTGTTTTGCTTTTCTCTGAACACGTATTGTTCAAGCCTCTGCGAATATGTGGCGATTCTGATAATTATCACCAAATTACTGCAAATGTTCTCTTCATTAACATGATTTCTTTCAAGCATTTTTTAAAATGTGAATATTATTATGAATTAAGGAACTTCTTACAAAGTTATATAAACTTTTTTAAGGGACTTGTCACTGGGAAGGAAAGGATATATTTGAATGGAGGAGGAAGAGAAATGTGTTTCATGTGTCTTTCAAGTGGCTTTTCTCAAGTCAAATAAAAGTTTTCTCTCTAGTTTCTCAGGCAGCTTCTGGGCAAAAGGCAGAAAAAGGGGCAATGGGGGAGAGGAAGAGAGAGAGAATTTAAAAGTCACAGGAAAGTAGGATAGAATTAATTTTTATAAGTCCTTACAATCCAGTCCTTTTTGATGTAGATAACTTCTCCCCATATATAAATAACTTTTTACCTGATCTAAAATAAACTAATATTCCCCCCTTTAAAAGTACCAACTCAAATTTTTTGAAAGGCAACAGCTCGCAATTAACTAAATATTGCTGTTCCCTCCCCCCAGTTATTCTGAGCCATACTGTTGGAGAAATTATAAGCCATAAAGAGCCTTTATTGTAACCCTTCCCTTCACACACTGTTTTCAAAGTTGAATGGCAAGACATTTAAAAAAAAAACTACTGCAAAATAAGAGTCTCTTGTAATTGTAGAAATTTGTATCCACACCACTTTCTAGCAAAATTTCCTTTGAGTGATGTTTAAACTCGTAACAAACAGGTCATTCTGCCGCTGGCATTATCTCTCCTTCTGTGTCAAGAGTCGGCGCCCCGTGCAGGTCGCTGTCCTCCGACGGCGCTTGCAACGCCTAAACCCGACCTTCAGCCCCTCCCAGGAGGTGTTTTCATCCACCGGGAAAGTTTCACGAGTTTGAGAAGGTTGTGAGATTTTTTCCCCTTAAAAAATGTAAAATACGGCGGAAAAAGTGTGGGAGTGTGGGGCCGGAAGCGAATGGAGAGAGAGCGAGAGGTGGCTGGTGCATCTGGCCGCTCCAGCAGTTCGTTCCCTGCGTGACTGGACACCCCTCCCTTGCTCGTTTCCAGGATCCTCTGGGCCCCTTCCTGCAGCCCACAGTCAGCTCTCCGGGGAAGGGGTGCCAGGCCCTGGGAGGCACTTTTATTTTGGCTGAGAGGAGGGAACGCTGCTCCCAGGCCCAGGGGAGGCGAACTGAGCTCTTCTGTTTGGATTTCCCTCCTCTCTATAGCAACCAGCAGCATCAGGACAAAAATGCGCCCTCCCTGGACAATGGCCCGGCCTCCCGCTTCTCGCCCTCGTCTTCCTCCCCCGGAACGCAACCAGGCCCTGCCTAGAAGCTCAGTAGCTCAGTGGCCGGGAACGGCTCCACCCCCTCCCCGCTGAGTTCCCTAGCAGTCCCTCGGGAGGTCAGGCCAGGGCGCGGGGGCGCCGCAAACGCTTCTCCCTACCGAGCTTGATCCCCCATGTAGGCCGAGGCCGAGACACAGAACCTCCTGGCGGAGCTCGGGGGCTCCCACAGCGGAGTTCTCAGCGGGATTGTGTGAGTGGTTGGATGGCCCCGAGTGGCACAAATTCCAGCTAGCTTTTTTCAGGGTTAAAAAAGAAAATGTTAGTATAATGCACAAAGCAGACCAGACCCTCTCCCCACCCCCACCTCCCACAAACACATTCGTGTAAATATAAGCATCCTAAACCAAGGTCCTAGGCATGATCTCTGACTTTCTTTCACTCTCCCAAGGTTAATTAAGTTCCCTTCCACGAACTGAGCTCCGCGCCTATTCATTATTCTCTGCCTCTGACCTAGGGCGTTAATATGATCAGGCCTGTGACTTGGCCGTGTCCTGTTTTCCTATTTTGCATTTAATGCTAGGACCCGGCTGCCCTAGATTACCATCGAAAACTCGCAGGAAAGGCAAGAGGAGTGAGCTGGTTTCATTGCTTCATCCTCCCTAAAGCTTCCTATTTCTTCATCTTCCCGACAACGTCAGTCTCTACATTCCCAGAACCCATATTCTGGAAATTTGTCTTTTAAAAATAGTCATCTCTAACTTCATTAAGTCCAAGGTGCCTAGAATGACAATTCTGAAACTCAGAGACCTAGCAGAAGGTCTCGGCCCGCAGCCATTACCGCTGTGGTTAACTGTGCTCAAGAAAACCTTTGCCGGGGTACACCGCCCCTCCCGCGCTGGCTGCTGTCCCCAGAACACTAACAACGCAACTGTGAAGTGCACTCGTGCACTTTAGAAGAAAATTTACATTCATGCTCTGTGCAGCCGGAAGAAGGAATCTAAAGTTCAACCTCGACCAAATGCAGCCTTGTTTCCCCCAGCGATGGAAACCCAGACCCAGCCCTTGGCCACCGCACCAAGTAAATAGCTGAGGATGCCCTTCCCCCGCGTCTGTGTTCAGGTGTTTGGCGTTGCTCTCTGCTCCTCGCCTTCCGCTACTTAGATTGCTCCCGAAGACAAGAAAGGGAAGGGACTGTGGCAAGGGCTTCATCTCAGTACACTTCCAAATGCTTTAGAGCTAAGGTGGTTGCTGCTGAAATCACTTTAATTTATAAAAGAGTTTTCATTCCCTCCTGGTGGCCAGCCATCCACCTGCTTTGGGGCGGGGTAGGGGAATTGGGGTAGGGAGGGACACTTTCAGGCTCCATTGTTAGGAAGTCATTTAACTGTTATTCCTTTGAAAACGAATTTTCAGGAAGGGAACTAGGAGCCACCAATCGCCTCGTGTTCTGTTCCTGATATTTCAATATAAACAAGATGTATTAACTCCAAATAGAATTTATCTTGCACATTGATGAAATGTGTCCTTTATGCTTTCTTCCCCGTAAGGCCTCATATTCACCACTCAGAATTTAACAGGCTTCCTTTGATAAATTACTCAAAGTAATCCCTGAAACAGCTAGACTGCCTGAGTGATATGGTTTTAGAAGTCTTCATGCCTTGCCTGCCCATAAAATATTCACTTTTGGACTACAAAGGTGGGATCATTTTTAATGATGAGATTCAGAACTGGAATAAAAAGGGAAAGAGATTAGTATCCATGAATTCAAATAATTTCATTTTAAACACTCAAGTTAGAACATTATATCTCACTGGTTTACACAGCAGTGAAGATAAAATAGAATCATCTATATGTGAGATGTGGACAAACAGAATTGCCAAGCATATGAAGAATGGTAGTTTTAACTTTCAGGAAACTTTTCCTTCTTCAAGACCACTTATAATATGGAAACAGATGCATGTTTAGAAACTTGTAAATTATATGAATAGATGGTAACATATAAATGTATGTGGGATTTTTTAAATCCAGGAGACAATATGCTGCTACATCAAGATGTTAATTTCTGTCCCTTTTAAAGGTAAATGTTGATGGTGTTCTCACAAGAACTGGCAACTTGGAATAGTATTTTCCACACTTCTTATAAATGCATCCCAAGCCTGCAGTTCTTGAAGCTTTAAGGAGGTTTTTATTAAAGCAGCCAGCTGCCTCTTTGTGTGGATTGGCTGTTTAAAGCTGCAGCTCTGAAGTGGGAGCCTCAGTTTTGACATTCTGTAGGCCCTTAGCAAAGAAGTTCCATTTAAATATGGGGGAGCTCTCCACCAAATCAGACAGCCTCTGGGGGCTCACAGGAAGAACACAGCATGGAAATGAATGGACTGGACTAGGCAGAAGATGGAATAGAATGATAGGGAGAAGGGATTCAAGCCATCCTCCTTCAAGGTGGATACATGTAAAAGAAAACACCAATTTTACCCATTTAAACCAGTTGCCACGTCCTAACAAAATTTCCTTTGTTTCTCTATTTCTATTATTATAGGAATACATAGATAACAAACTAAGATCTGTCAAATGAATGCTATCTCACCTCTGTTCCAATAACCATGTTCTTTCAGTTCAATGTATGGTGGTTTTTCTGTTGAATCCTGGTATATAGATATAAATAAATGACATTTACACATGGTGTGAGTGTGTTTGCTAGATGAACAAGTTAATAAACTAGAGTTCAGTTTGGAGTGCAGGGACTGGTCCTATTACTGTTACTCAGGCGAAGACTTCGGAGGCCATGGGTGAAGGTGCTGGGGCCTACTAAGACAGGGCTGCCTCACTCTTTCCAGGAGTGTTAGAGTGTGAGGATAAATAAGGGTCTTTTGAATTAAGCTTGGATTAGCTGAGTTGTTTCCTCTGCATGGGCACCAGGGCAGGAGGGAGTTCTCACCACTTCTTCATAAGGTCAGGATACTGACTGAGTAAAGAGAGAGCCCTTCCTCGGGGCCTAAGGGAAGGGAATGGACCGGCACCCTTGTCAGCAACTCCCCTCTGGTGCCTTGCATTTATTCTTGAGGAAGGGGCCTAGGGGACCCCCCCAACTCCCCACCCCCACTGTCCGCCCGAGGCAGCGAGGCCTGCACCAGCTGAAACGTCTATTCTTCCATTGTCCTAGAAAGTGATCTCCAGGAGCTGTGCTGGAGTGAGGGAGACATTGAGACACCTTGTCAGTTCAAAGCATTTTAGGGTTGTTTGAAATCCTCTCCACGTCAGCGTAAGCAGTCTCTGTATTTGAACAGCTGCTTTGAACTGTGAAAGGGAATGAGCTGAATCAAAACCTGGAGGTGTCTCCCAGAGACACCTTCAACGTGCTTTTCTGCGAGTGGAAAAGGACTCTGCCCTAGCGGGGTCAAAAGCACAGAAAGGCACAAGTGACGGAGGGGGCAAGGTGGGGGGAGAAGAACAGAGAAGCCCCCATCTGGAGCTAAAACCCAGGTTTCCGGAGCCCCAAGGAGACGCTGCGCGGACAAGCAGACTGGAAGCCGAGGCTGTTGTGAACTCGGCGTTCGCGCCACCCGGGCCTCTGGCAAAGGGCGGGGAGGCAAGAGTGGTTGATGGAGAGGGCGGAGAAGGGGGGAGCTGTTGTACGCAGAGCCACTGTACGCGCCTAGCCTTGCCCTCCCGGCGATTGGCCCGGCTCTGGGGGTGTGGGGTGGGATGAAGAGGCTGAGGCCCAGGGGTAGAGCATTGCTTTGTGTACTCCCAAGGATTTATTGGGTGTGTTAATCCCCTAGAACTACCAGAGCTTACCCGGTTGGGAACGTTTCGACTCCGTCGCCTACAAATAAAAAGAGGCGGGGGTGGGGGTGGAGTGGAGACCCGAGACGTCAACGTAGATCTCCTAGCAGTAATCGCCACTGAAGTCCCATTGCAGACAGGAAGTTTTAATGTACTCGTGCAGCCTATTTTTGCCCACCCCCACCTACACATAACAGCGCCCTAAACTCGGAGTTGGGGGCGGGGAAAGGAAGAAAGAGAGAAGGATGGGGGAGACTTTTAAACTGACTCCAAGCCCAGCTGCTTCGCTTCTTTCAGAGATGCGTCTAGAAACCTTTTTCTTTGCTGGAGTGTATCACCCCACGGGCTGCAAAGGGACTTGTCCCTAGGGAAATGTGAAATCAAATCCAGAGAAATGCAGACACCTGCCCGAAGCGTTGGGGGTGGGGAGCTGCTGAGTATCCCAACACGATCCTTCCCGAAGTCTGGATTC
Source organism: Tonatia bakeri (assembly GCA_004024845.1). Taxonomy (NCBI): domain Eukaryota; kingdom Metazoa; phylum Chordata; class Mammalia; order Chiroptera; family Phyllostomidae; genus Tonatia; species Tonatia bakeri. The sequence continues at coordinate 161,646 of PVIA01003243.1, read as the reverse complement.
ATCCATCTGTGGGGGCTTAAAGTCTCCAAGTCCGAGGTCAGGAAGGAAGAGGAGAAGCTGTAGGGGTAGGGAGCGAGAGGGGCGCGGTGGACTGCAAAAGGCCTGTGTTCCCAAAGTCCCGGGGGAGTCGCGCCCGGCGTTTGGGACTCAAGGCCGCTGCCAGGAGGAGGCGGTCCTGTCCGCCGCCCAATCTCTTCGCTCCTAGTTGAGGAGCCGCGGGGGCCAGCCAAGAAGTCTGCGCTCTCCAAGGCTCGGACTTTCTCCTTTTTCCCGAGCTGGTCAAAGTTACGGGATTCTTAGCAGCCTTCAGGCGCTCGGCCAGACTGGCTCCGCGCTTGCGCTGGGATCATGCACAACACTGTGTGTGTCCTCTCCTCGCCGCGCGGGTGCGCGCGTGGGGGGATGCAGGTCCGTCCCGCTCGCAGCCTGTGGGCTCGACCCTCCCCTAACCATTTTGCTCTCTCCCACACACACGCTCATAAACACAGGGCACGTGGAAATTCTCAGCCAAAGCGCCTAGCCCTGGCGGGTGCTCAATGTAGTGATTTATAAACAGCTCAGCCACTCCCCAAAGAGCTACGCTCCTCGTTAGTCATGATGAATTCTCTGGCCCGCTCTACTTTGCCGTCTAGATTAAGATACTCAGAAGCCCCCAAATGCTCCCCTTAAGCGTTGATTTGGCTTCCTTCACAAACCCACAACTGCCAGCAGCGCCAGCGTTAGAGCTACAACGCGCGAGGCCAAGGATGAACTTGGGGAACGCGGTCAAGTTCCTTGGGGTCTTTTTGCCCTTTCCCTCAGCAACCTGTGATTCTCTTCTAAGTATATGTGCCGGTAAACTTGGCCCGTGCTTCAGCCGGGTCCACTACCAGGCCTCTCCTAGCCCACTCGCAGGCTCCAAACTGCTGCAGGCATCTACCCTTGGGCCGCTAGGAAACTGACAGCGCGTCGCGCTCGAAACGGCGCCGCGGGTGCACCGTCCTGCAGTCTCGCTGTGGAGCTCACGGCTGAAGACTAAGGACGCAGCTACGCCAGAGAGCGCCTGAGAGCTGAGTTAGATCAACCCCACCAACTGGCGTCCGCAGAAGTTACTGATTAGGAAAGTTCCCCTAGAATCAGCCCATCTTCCATTGCACACTCTTCCTTTCCATCGAAGCAGCTAACGGGAAAGTTGCATAGAAGAGCGCCAGGATCACAAGGAAGCGCTCACACAGCCCTGGTAACTCGGCTACTCGGGGCTGCCCTTGGTGCCTCCACTGCACCGGGAGGCTGAGCACTTCTTGCCAGTGCTCCTGTAGCCTCGCGTGAGGCAAAGGTCTGCCCGCAGTCTCCCAGTTTTCTAAACCAAAAACTGTGCGCGCGCCCTAGTGTGGGAATCTGACAGAGACTTTTAGAGTTTTGTTTTGCTTTCAGTCCGGCCCGTTGCTCTGTCAAAGCAGGCAACTCCGTGCCTTAACAGGAGACTCTCATAAGCTGATGCACCGGCTGAGCCTGCCTCTCGCGGGGGTGCTGGAAGACAATTGGGCCTGGAACCTAAAAGGAAGAGAGACTGCGCTGGCGTCGGGGCGGAAGGGAAGAAAAAGACCTTTATTGGGGGCAAAAGTGTCCGCACACCCTGGAGCACGAAGCACGTGTGCACTGATATTCTAACCGTGGAGGGAAAGGAGTCTTCAACAGGGGGACAAGTCTCTTCCTGGCTTTCGGTTTAAGAGACGCTGATGTATGTGTGTCCCAAGGTGAATAGAAATCGGACGCCTCCTAGGTGGGTGCTACTCAGCCTTTCTTTTCCTCTCTCCATCTTTACCATCCTCACCACACACCCCCCCCCACCCTCCCCAGCCCTATAGGGGGAAAGGAGGTAGACCAACATCCCCCACCCACCCACCCAAGTCTTCCAAGTGGCTGTGAACGGTAGCGGTGGCCCGGGCCTCCAGACCGGCAGCCCCCTCCCAGCACGTCGGCTGGGGAGACAGATGGGGGGCGGGGCCCATCAGAGACGGTCTGAGGAGGCCGGGGGTGGGGGAGAAGGGGAGGTGAGGTCTAAGAGAATCTGAATCGGGTGGCGATGGGGCACTGGAGGAGGGCTAGGAGGACTGCGCGCCCGGGGGAAAGAGGAGGGGCAGCTCTGCGCCAATCGGTGGCGCCGGCCTGGGAGGTTGCTAGTGGTATCCACGTAAATCAAAGGGCGCGGAGCCAATGGGAGGGGGCGGAGGGGGCGGGGCCCAGGCGCGTGCCGCTGCAAGCCGGCTCTGCCAAGAGAGCGGGAGAGAGCTGGAGAGAACCGGGAGAGGGGGGAGCGCAGAGCTAGTCTGAGAGTGAGCGAAGCAAGAAGGAGGGAGAGGAGGAGAAAGAGCGAGGGCGGGCGAGAGGCGGCGGCGGCAGCAGCAGCAGTAATAGAAGGAGCAGCAACAGAAGGCGTCGGAGCGGGCGTCGGAGCTGCCCGCTGGGGGAAAGGTAGAGGAGACAGCGAGCGAGCGTGGAGAGGAGCCCGAGGCGAAAAAGTAACTGTCAAATGCGCGGCTCCTTTAACCAGAGCGCTCAGTCCGGCTCCGAGAGTCATGGCGACCGCAGCGTCTAACCACTACAGCCTGCTCACCTCCAGCGCTTCCATCGTGCACGCCGAGCCGCCCGGCGGCATGCAGCAGGGCGCGGGGGGCTACCGCGAGGCGCAGAGCCTGGTGCAGGGGGACTACGGCGCGCTGCAGAGCAATGGGCACCCGCTCAGCCACGCTCACCAGTGGATCACCGCTCTGTCCCACGGTGGCGGCGGCGGGGGCGGTGGCGGCGGGGGCGGGGGCGGTGGCGGGGGCGGCGGCGGCGGCGACGGCTCCCCGTGGTCCACAAGCCCCTTGGGCCAGCCGGACATCAAGCCCTCGGTTGTGGTCCAGCAGGGTGGCCGCGGCGACGAGCTGCACGGGCCAGGTGCCCTGCAGCAGCAGCAGCACCAGCAGCAACAGCAGCAGCAACAGCAGCAGCAGCAACAACAACAGCAGCAACAACAGCAGCGGCCACCGCATCTGGTGCACCACGCCGCCAACCACCACCCGGGGCCCGGGGCATGGCGGAGTGCGGCGGCTGCGGCGCACCTCCCGCCCTCCATGGGTGCGTCCAACGGCGGTTTGCTCTACTCCCAGCCCAGCTTCACCGTGAACGGCATGCTGGGCGCCGGCGGGCAGCCGGCGGGGCTGCACCACCACGGCCTGCGGGACGCGCACGAGGAGCCGCACCACGCAGACCACCATCCGCACCCGCACTCGCATCCGCACCAGCAGCCGCCACCGCCCCCGCCCCCGCAGGGCCCGCCGGGCCATCCCGGCGCGCACCACGACCCGCACTCGGATGAGGACACGCCGACCTCGGATGACCTGGAGCAGTTCGCCAAGCAGTTCAAGCAGCGGCGGATCAAACTGGGATTTACCCAAGCGGACGTGGGGCTGGCGCTGGGCACCCTGTATGGCAACGTGTTCTCGCAGACCACTATCTGCAGGTTCGAGGCCCTGCAGCTGAGCTTCAAGAACATGTGCAAGCTGAAGCCTTTGTTGAACAAGTGGTTGGAGGAGGCGGACTCGTCCTCGGGCAGCCCCACCAGCATAGACAAGATCGCGGCGCAGGGGCGCAAGCGGAAAAAGCGGACCTCCATCGAGGTGAGCGTCAAGGGGGCTCTGGAGAGCCATTTCCTCAAATGCCCCAAGCCCTCGGCCCAGGAGATCACCTCCCTCGCGGACAGCTTACAGCTGGAGAAGGAGGTGGTGAGAGTTTGGTTTTGTAACAGGAGACAGAAAGAGAAAAGGATGACCCCTCCCGGAGGGACTCTGCCAGGCGCCGAGGATGTGTACGGGGGGAGTAGGGACACGCCACCACACCACGGGGTGCAGACGCCCGTCCAGTGAACTCGAGCGGGGGGAGGGGCAGAGCGTGAGGCTCCCCTCCCCTTCGGTCCACCGCCCTTTCCCGGCCCCCTTGTTCCTTCTCTAACTTCTGATTGTTCTTTTTTTTTTTTAATTATTATTTCCCCGTCCCGTAAAAAGAAAAAAATAAGGAAAGCAACTAAGGCACTGGACTATCCTTTAAATGGTAGCAGGTGTAATGATGTGTTTTGACCTTTACAGGCTAGTACCCAGGCAATGGAATGGAGTGTCTCTAGAGTGAGGAGAGAATGCAAGAGTGTGTGCGTGTGTGAGAGAGAGAAAGAGAGAGGGAGAACTGCGATAAATACTTGGCAAAACTAAATAAATTACCAAAAAAAAAAATCCACCAAGCCGTGCGTGATAAACACAAAACACAGCTTCCTAATGCTCAGAGTTGGCACATGCTGCTGTGTTTACTTAATGGGATCCCCATCAGGAAAGAGGAAAAAATACACACGTTCTTTGATGTAGGCAAAATCTACCCACAGAAATTTGCACTGCAAGAAAATTGAAGTTTACATGAACAAATTCATGAACACATTTTTCCCTCCCGCCGTTAATTTTGAAATTGCCGGGATTTGTGTTCTGTTTTGTTTTATTCAGAGGAGAGGGTTGAAGCCAGCTCTTGGCCACTTTCCATTTCTAACGTTCTTGTGTGGCCACTTGTTTTTCTCACTGTGTGTGAACTCTGGTTATCTCCAGACCCCCTCTCCTCCCTCACATTGGTGCAACTTTTATTTGCTCCTTTTACCAGAGCAAAACGATTGACTTCATACAAAATAATTAATTCTCTGCTTTCAGGAAATGTGTATGGTCACCCTCTGTAACCAAGGTGAGAATCCAGTTTGGGATATAAAAATGAGAGTCAAGCATTGGTTTTTGTTCCCAGGCACAAAGTAAACTTCATTTTCAGGCAGTGTTTCTGGGGGAGCTTGCAGAGGGGAGAAAAAGAAAAAATCGATAATGAGTAACCGATTGCTTCATTTTATCAAGCGGGCCCATTGTGAAAGAGCTCAGAGGCTATGTGGAGGTTAAATATATTTTCAGAGTTGTCCAACAGAAAGAAAGTGGCACTTTGAAGAAAACTAGGGAAATATATGTCTTCAGACACCCCCTGTATAGTTCTCTGCCTTCAATTTTAATAACTTCATTTAGGAGGAATTATTTGTGCTGACAGCAGCAGTTAAACTTTGTTCCTGTAATAGCTTCTTTAAGAAAAAAAAATATAAAGAAAATGATCTGGGAACTTAATGGTGTATGCCTAGACTGTGTTTCTTGGCACACAAATACCCACATGCATACAGAGAATATTTCCACTCTAGACTGGTTTTGTTTTCACTAGCTCATTTGTTTATCAAATTATATTTAAGGTCCCACACCCTCTTCTCCAATCATTTATTACAGAAAATACCAGTTTGACCTGGACAGCTCTCCCCGCTTTCATTAAGGAAGCCAAATGAAATGGGGAAATACTCTATTTTCAATCCTTCCTGTTCTCCCTTTGTTAATAGTTTTAAGTGCGTTTTTTGACCGTATCTTGATGGAAAATGGTTAATTCCCATAACAAAAGAATCTACTGGGAAATGTAGGTGAAAATACCTGTAACTGTATTGAAAATAAATGCCATTAAACTGTGATCAGTTAAAATATTTAAAAATAATCAGCACAAAAGGGCGCTAAAAGGGAAAACACTTTTTATTAATCTTAAAAGATCGGGGCTTTTTTCTGGTTAGGTATTAGGTAAATTTTTATTTTAAAAAATTAAATCTCAACACCATACAATTATGGTTCAGCATCAGATTAGCATTGCACTCAGTAGTTAAGGTTTTAGGAACTATGCTTTATATTGTCTTTTAAAACACCAGTGATTGTTTCATTTTCAATGTTTTTGCAAGATAAATGATGACTTCTAATGGGCATATTTATTTGCCTGTATTTCATTTCCCCCAATGAATGTCACAAGGAGATGGGCACGGAGCTGTTTGGGGTGCATCGCACTGTTTGTTCCTGAGGTGTGGGGACAGGCCTTTAGTGGAGCAATCCCGAGCAGGGCAAATAGCCAAGGGTAAGGGGAGGAAATGAATTTTCAGATTCTTATTACCAAGTGGGTAAGGTTAGAAGCTGGAGTTCAGGGGATGTGTCCATAGCTCCTCTAACTCTCAGAGGTTTATTAAAATGAAAGTTACCACTGAACCTTACCACTATGTATATATGTTTAATATCTGTCTTTTGAAATGCAGAAATAGTTTAAATGTTTCTTTGTCTATTTTTCTTTTTTTTTAATGCTACCCAGGGAAATATTTTCATATCATTTTTAAGTGGCCTGCCTCAATGTATATTTATTTCTTTTAAAGCAAAAAGGTTCTGGAAATTGTTTTTCTGTAGCTTTAAATGAGTAGGTGAGCAAAATCTATATGGGATGTAATTTTTTTTGTTTGGTCTCTTTAAAAATACTTTGTTTTGGTACATTTGGTTGTGCTTGTGGGGAAAATAAAAACACAGAGATCCTTATATATTTATGTTAAAGTAATATTTTATTATCTACATAAAACAGAAATGCACAATACCTTCATAGTTTGTTCTAATTATTGAAATATCTTTATTTTATTTTAAAATAGTGCCAAGTTTTGAGAGGGGAAAACCCTAGACCTTACACTGACTGAGTTGAGTTGTATGTAAAGTACTTCCCTTCCTTTATATTTCATGAAGTTTTGGAATAAATTTTATGCATATACTGCTAGGTTTCACACTGATAACTTTCAGAGGCTTTTTTAAAGAAGTGAGACTACTGTTCTGATTCACCTTTATTTGGAAAAAAATTAATCCCAAACCATTCAGCTACTATGCCTAAAGCATTAAATTGAAATGGTCATTGGGTTTGAGCTTCAATTTGTTTGCCATTTCATGGTCTGACAAAGAGATGTTTGTGCCTCTGAATACATGCAGACATCCTGCATCTTCTCTCCAGGTCAGCTGCACCTTATCCGATTTCACTTTTTTGGAGAATATCAATGGAACTAGATGGACTTTAATCTTTACTCACATCTCCTCACATAATTTGGAATCTACAGAAAAGCAAGGTTTAGTTAAGGAAATTATTCTTTTTAGTAATTTACAAATACCTTTCAACAAAGAAAAGCTCTGACAATATGCAGTGTGTGTGTTTATCAAGTGGTTGAAGTAGGTCCTGTATGTTATTCCTGTCAGGTTTACAGGAAAAGGTGGATTTTGCAATGGATTATACAATACTGTCTGTTTCTCAATAGGCAAGCAAACAGCCTCAAAAACAAGGAAAGCAATGTACTGAGCTCTCAAGACTGTGGTGCGAATAACATTATTTCTGATAGTGAGAGATGAGCATTATCAAAATGAGTTTTAAGGTCAGTGAGAAATCCAAACAGTGTTGGGTTAGTTTACAAGTTTGCTGATGTACTTAAAGTCCTCCATGGAACATTGATTTTAGTATAAATGTTTATTTTGAAAGGTAGTTTTGGGGCTTATTACACCTGATCATCTTTTCTAACTCCTAGTCAATATTACACAGGTCCCAAACAGATTCAGCCAAATGATCTTATCAATAGCCTGAACTCGAAGTGACAGAAAGAAGAAGTGTTTTGTGACCACAGACATGCTGATAGGTAAAATGTTTAAGCTGGGTATAGATTTGAGTTCTGGGTCAATATCCTCCTCCATTGTAGGCAGAAAACAAGCAGCATCTGCCCTCTGCAGGGCATTTTAGTGGACCTTGAGAAGGCGTTTTTGTTCTTAGCCACAGGGGCTACTGACTGGAAACCATCACGTGTTAAATGGACGCTCCATGGTTTTGACCCATGCTTGCTGTTCAGTTCTAATGCTACTCAGGCAGTTTCAATGCCATTTGGGGGGATGTATTACATGCCAAGGTGAAAAACTCCATTGCTGCCACTGGAAGAAATTTGTGGGAAGTCATCCCTAAAATGTGGGCTAGACACAATGACATACTCTTTCTTTTCCCTAAAGACAATAATGCAGAAGACAGCTATCCTGAAAGAGCTTCTGTGTTTCCTCAAAATATGTCACTTTTTAAATTTCTGGTGTGAGATGAGGGAGAAAAGATCGTATGGGAGAGTTCCGCGAAGGTCAGATGAAGGGAATGGCCACAAATAATATTATGCTTGGCACCTCTAAACACTCTCGGTTCCCACGAAGTTGCCTCCTTTACATTTCAGATGCAGCAACAAAAGCACTCCTCTCCTTGCCCTCCTGCTCCTGCCAGTGGGAGCCACACACTGGCTGGCAAATTTTTCTGGTAAAATGGCTTTAATAACGACACTCATCTTTCAACTTTTTTCTCCAAAGGCAACTAATAAAGTGATGCATCAATGACAATGGGGGGGGATGGCATATGAGTGCACTGGTTACCTGCACAAGTAGGTCTATATGTTGCATTAATTTGCCTTTTATTTGCCTTACTTTGGAAGTGGCTCAGGAGTGCTGGGCTGCTGGGTGAGAGAAATTATCTTATTATCACTGGTCTCTGTGATTTGTCTTTGTTGATTTTTCAATCAGTTTGTACAACTCTGTTCTAGACTCTATTGAATTCCTAGACAAGTTAAAGAATGAGGTAAAGAATGGAGCTTGTACTGAAAAAGTCAGAAGGATGGTGAAGTGAGGGTCAAAGGTAAAAGTGTTTCTTTGGGTCTGCTTGTATATTTCAGTGAGGCAAAAGGGACAGTGTCCATTTAAAATAAAAGAAAAAGATGCATCTTTAAGTACTAGAAATGAAACTTGACAATAAGACTAAGTGAGATGTACGGCTAAATTTTAGACAAACATTTTCCCTTTTCAGGAAAGTTTACTTTTTTCAGTGATATATAATCTATTAGCAGGGGGCAGTTGGTAGTAGGAGAGACCCAGGGCTGCTGGTTCCTATCCCCACCACTTGATTCAGGATGGGAAATAATTTTAAAGTGGCAGGTAGCAAAACAGAATAAACTTGTCCACCTTTGTAGAACTTGAGCCAGAGTTATTTCAGTGCCCTCTTATCTAGATATGGGTACAGGAGTGCCAGAACATGGCTTTTGTAATTTTCTTTAAGGCTTTGCTTGGTTATGGAGATAAAGAAACAATCAGAATATTTTCACATTGTTCTTGTATTTGGTGGGAAGCTAGGAAATTTGTTTTTTTTTTAAGAAAAAAGTTAATTAACTTTATATGTAGTACTTTCCCTTTACCCTAATAACAATTCTGCTTGGCTTAGCCGTTAGAGGTTTTAGAAACAATATCATACCCCATCAAAACCACCCTGGCCTCTCTTATTGTTCCTAGAATCCTGGTTGTTGATAACATTAAGATGTATTTCTTTTTTAAAATGTCTGAAATGTTATTTAATACACCAGTAAAAGTGCATCTACATCTTAAAGTTTATTCCTTCCACGTCTTTCTGAGTTTTTATAGCTCTTTGTCTGGGATTTGGGGGGTGGTGGGGGGAGACTTCCATATGCAGTTCCTGCGTGAGAGCCTGGGCTCTGGAGTGGTCTGTAGCTAGCGGCAAACAGCTCTCTGCTCTCAGTCTGGGTAGCTGTCATCTAGAAAAAAAAGAAGGAAATAAATGCCCCACAAAGATTCACTTGTCACTGATTTTAGAAAGGGGGGCTTTGGAACCCCGTCTGAGCAATATGAAGGAGATTTTGATCGTTATAAATTGTGTGCGATTAACTCTCTGTGCAGAACACGGCGACAGAAACCTCACTGTACAGTAAATTTGAATCTGCATCCTTTTTGATTTGGGGCATATATTTTCCCTCTCACCAACATTTCTTCTGGGTTTGTTGTTTAAAAAGAAAAAAAAAATGTCACACACAAAAGAACATGGCGAGTTTGGCCAGAGAGTAGGAAAAAGAAAAAGTTCCTTGAGGGTTTGTAACACAAATTAGCCATTGTAAATCACTGGGTCCAGGCAAATCCTTGTAGAAAGTGTTGGGAGTTCTTTCCCTCCTCCTATTAAGAAATCTCATTCCGTCAGAGGAATTTTTGTGTTCCACAGCACATGATTCTGAAGAGAGGGACTTGGCATTACTAACTTTTTGTTTGTTTGCTCCCCTAACAAAATATTCCTTCGAAGTTGGTGAATCCCCTGGCCCAGGTGGGTGAGTGTGCTGCGGGCGGCACCTGCTCAGCACTAGGGCGCAAAAGAGGCGCCCCGGCCTGGCATGCGCCCCCCACCCCAGGGAAGCCCCAGCCGCTGAAAGGAAGGCCCAGACCTTCCCGCCGGCCTCGCAGGGAGGGGAGAGGAGCGGGGCGGGACGCTGAACAGCCCCTGACTGTTTGCCAAGAACACGGATTCTGGATTCTCTGCCGTCCCCACGGCTAGCAAGCCCTAATTCTTAGGGGGAAGTTCGACAGCCCTGACGTCTGGGGCCATTTCGTCACTTTCCCTCTCCAGGAAGACCCTGGAGGTGGGGGGAGGGCGTGGACGAGTGGTGGGTTCGCCCACTGGAGACTGAGGGTAGAGGTGGTGATTTGAAGGAGGGCAGATACCATGGGCATGGCCGACGCCCCTGGGGAAGTCGCGGTGAGTTGGCGGGGCCTCGCTGGGGTCTCGGGTAACCAGGGCAGAGATGCGCTTAGAGGTTACTGAGGGTCGAAGGTCCAGGGGCAACTGAATCTCCTAGCTTTCTGCCTGAGTGGCTCTTCCCTTTGACTGCAAAGTTAGGCCCCGGACATTGCTTTCTGCATGAGAAAGGCAGCTATGGGAGAAGGTGCCCCTGTACGGGAGGATAAAGGAGGCAACTCCGCGAAAACGGGAGGAAAAGGATCCGCTACCTGTGGTGTAATTTGGCCTTTTTCTGATTGTTAGTTTGGGGTAGGCGGGTAGGGCTAGAGGATGGGGAGGGCCAAGGAGCCAGAGCTGGAAAGCGAAGTTTTGAAGCGTGTTTCCTTCAGCTCACACCCATCAAACTTCTGGCCACTTCTGGCCACTCCTGACCTCAGCGTCCGGCCTGCGGAGGAGAGGAACCTACTCTCCAAGCGCTGAAGCATAGAGGACAACGAATATCGAAACCCTGGGCAACCGACCCCTCCCTGCTGGGCCTAAAATCGCTCTTATGTCTACACTGGAGGAAAGCCAGTTCCCCAGTGAAGGGAACCTGGGAGCCCTCTGAACACCCCACCATGCCAAGTCAGAGCGGAGGGCAGCAAGCGGGGAGGGACGGCGCCCCAACACCCGAGGCTTGGGGTTCCCAGCGGCCTGGGTACTAGCAGTGCAGACAGGCACCCTCCCACCCATCTTCTCCGTCCAAGGCCCCCGGGAGGAGTGCCTGTTGGGAGGAAATCAATTCTTATAACCTTCGCCGGGAGTTCCAAGGTGGTCTCTTGCCTCCGGAGGAGGTGAGGCCCAGCAGGGGACAGAGGATCTTGGGGGCTGGGGTGTGCATCTGGGCTACCAAGGCGCGAAGCTGGCTGAGGAGGGTGGGCGGGCGGCCAGGGGCAGAAGCAGGGGCTCTGCCGGGGCGCAGGTCTGCGCTGGCTTTGGGCCCGGCCTCCGCCCGGCGCGCCAGGCCTCCTGTTCACTCCCGCCGCGCCTGCCCGCGGCCACTCACTCACCCGGCCCCGCGGCCAACCGGGGCAGCGACGCACGCAAACAAGGATGCTTCTATTTACTCGCCTCTGCCTGTGGATTTCTAAGACATTCAGCAGGCACAATCATTAAACTAATTTGTATTTGATTGTTTGGGCGGACGGAGGGTAGTTTTATTGCGCTAAGCATTCAAGCAGGCACGCATCGCTGATTACCAGTATACATTAAATAAAGTTGTTTGTACACATTGTCTTACCACATATAGGCAGAGGCTTATTATTCTAATTACTCTAATTAGTGCATTGAAATGTTTTCTACTTGATTTGAGGAGACAGTGATTAGTTCTATTACTTCTTTTAACTCGTATTTTATGGAAAACTGTTGGTGCATGTTCAAATTACTTTACTTGCCCCTGAAATATAACGCTGACCCAAACGCAGTGAACTGCATGGCCCTTGCGGGGCCCCAACTTTGATGTGGGCCTGGGCTTGGAAGAGGAGCGGGTTATTTATTTTTCTCCCGCCCGCGCGGCTGCGTCTCCCAGCTCCGGGCCGCCACCCCCACGCCCAGCTTGGGCCCCAGACGCACGCCCTGCACTGGCCAAGTCCGAGCAGAGGCAGATTCGAAACCTGCTCGGATGCCGCATCCCTGGCCCGCTGCTCCGCTAGTTCCCTGGGTGCGATTACTTTTTTTTTTTTAACGCCCTTAAGCATATTTTCTGTGAATCTGTTTCTTGAGCTTTAATGTTACTATTAATTGATAAGATCAGCTCATCAAACATACTATTTCGATAGGGAATTGTAATTAAAACCTTAATCCTGTTTGAGACTTTTTTCCTTTAAATTCCTTTTTCTTATGGAAGGGGTGCAAAGTTCACTATAAAAAGTATTATAACAGAGAGATTAATTCGTTATCTAAATAACAATCTTTGCTATTGATCCAACGTGCTTTCCGCCACCTTTTGTGTTGGTGGGGGAGGCCCTTAAAAAGAAGAATATGACAAAGCAGAAGATTTGAACTGCACCCTGCAGACTCCGACCTACTGGGCCGAGCGAGGGTCCGAGGCCCTCCACCCTTAATCACAACCCGAGGAAACTCCGGAGGTGGGTCTTGGCCTGATGGCGTTGCCACTGGGAAGGGCCTTGCCAGGGCGCCTGGCCTCCTCTGCGCTCTTCTCCCCTGGCAAAAGGCGATCTGCTCAGTTTCTAGGTAAATATTCCACCGGTTTTGCTTTTACTGCTAATATTTAAACTCGGATTATCCCGTCTCTAAATGCACGTTTCTAACCTTTGCCGGTGGCTGGGATATAATAAACCCTGGTGGGGCCGGGGCGTTCGGGCTCCCCGGTCGCGACCCACGCTTCCCGCCTCCCGCACCCTTCCAACCCCGCCGCCGGCCCCCGCCCTCCGTCCTTCACCGCCTGCTCGGAAAGCCGCTCAGGGATGAAATCAGCTCCTCCTGGCAGCTGAGGGCTGAGCATCCAGGGCCCTGGTGTCTAGGGGAGGCCGCCCTTTACCCGCCTGAGGATTCCTCCAGGACTGCAGATGGAATTGGGCGACCCCGCGGCGCCCAGGAGGAGAAAGAGCCCGGTTTCCCAGAGGCAGCAGCCCCCAAACAGGGGTAGGGAGCGGGGAGGTTGGGCGGGGTAGCTGGTGTGCTTGTGGGAAGCAGATCGTCTCCAAACCCATCTCCCCTCCTCGCATGCCCCCTTTAAAAGAGTTCAGGGCCCCAGTCTGAGAAGCCCAAGAATTTCAGAAGCCAAGAGGAGCATCTATGCTCCTCGGTCAGCTCAGTGGTCGGAGCTTTTCTTCTTTTCTAAGAGCTTTCCGCCACTCAAACCCTCCTTTCCTTCTTACAAAGTCTTCTTCCTCCCTCCACGCACAGACTTGTTATGTAACAAAGTCTCCCAGTCGACTTTAACTGGAGAATAAAGAACACCCCAGCCCCACCCCTCCTTTCCTTTCCCTTCCCTCTTTCCTCCCCCTTTCTTCCCCCAGTACATCTGTTCCCCAGGACTTCTTCAGTCCTGGCACCCAAGGCGGCCGCAGGCCTAAGCGGAGTAGAACTTTGGCGCCCCACAGTGGCGCCTGCTCAGAATTACTCTGGATTTTACAGCCTAATCTGTTCAAATGTTTTGTTTCAGATCCAATTCTCCTGCCCCCACCTCCTTCCCTCTCTCTCCTTCCTGTACATTTTCCCTCCTTAACTCCTCCTAGACAAACACTTACGAAGGTGACTCTATGCACATGACTCACAAAAAGGTTTTTAAACATCCAGGTCCAGGTGGTTTCTGAATAGATATTTGAAAAGCTTTGACTGGAAAGACCATACATTCTACACCAGGAAAGTTCTAAAACAAAGGTAAGAGGAAAGAACAGCTCCCCCAGTCCTTGGTTCCTACATGCTTGGACTGTGATAAGTAAGTCTTCAGTCTCTCAGGGAAACCCCAGCTTTTCAGGGGTCATGAAGACCACAATAGCAGGTTAGAAAACAGCTTCACATCAGGTAGACTGCTTCATCAGGGGAAAGGGAGCCCAGTGAATGCTACTTTCATTCAGCCTGGGGTTCCACCTGGGACTTCTTCCTATCGAGTAGGTTTGTTCAGTTTCAGGATTCAAAACTGAGTTTCTAGCTGCCATTCGAACAGAGTCCTATCCATGGAAGAACTTAAAAAAAAAAAAAAATCCCCTCCCCCAGCATCTGCCCAAAGTATCAATTCAGCATGTGGAGCTGAACTTTGCCTCCTTCAGTGCCTGGTTAATTAGTCCTTTTCCCACACTATAGGCATTTTCACATGAATTATTTCTCCCCCTACCTTTATCCTACCTACCACGACAAGGAGGGAGAAAAGAACAAGAACCACAGGTGGCACCCCGCAGTCGCAATGGAACTGGAAATCGGCCTGCAATCAGAACACCTACATTTGTGTACCAGCCCTGCACTTAGGTGTGAGCACCCTGGAGTCAGCTGACACCTCCAAGTCTCAGTTTCTTCGTGTGCAGAGTGTGTATAATACCACTTCTTTCCTCACAACAGGATCTAAGTAAAGCTCAAATGCAATAGTGTACACGAAAGCACACGAAGGGCAAGTCCAATGTGGAGTGCTGTTGTTGCCAGCTCCAGTGGAGGCTTCTGCTGTGAATGTCCAGCAAGAAATGTTTTTAACCTAAAAATAATGATGCAGCCTTATGTCTACCAGCGTGGGGAAAGAGAAATGCACGCACAGCCATCTCAATTGCATTATCCAGGAAAGGCACCACGGATTCTGATTAGCTTTAAATCAGAGCTGCCACTTGCCCAGGATATTTTACATTTAGGGTATTCAGACCCTGTCTTGTAGCTAAAACTATCATCGGGGCCTCCTGCGCCCAACCCAGTAATTGCAACGATGGTAGCGCCGCTGTGATGCCAGGGCTAGTCCAGTACTCCTGAGAAACACTCGATTCCTTTAACATCTTACAACCTCTTGACGTTTATAGAGTCCTTCTTTGGGTGTCATTTATAGCAGCCTTCATTAGTCTAGAAGGGGAATAATGGGATCTTACAATTAAAACCCATCACGCACATAAAGCAGCAGCAACAACAACAACAGCACTAACCACCAGCCGCTTATCATGAATCGATCCAGGACTCCAACCTGTGGAGAGCTCCAGGGGTTGAGGGCCACGTCCAGTCTCTGGGCTTGGAAATATAGTGTGGATCCAACAGCAGCTTGGTGACACCCAGAGTTGCCCAGAGAGAGCTGTGGCAGAAGCTGGCCCCCCACTTTGGGGTACCCTCTACCACTCAGGGGGTCCAATCCTACTCAGAGCGTCCTTCCAACACCCTAAGGCCCCTCCACCACCCTAAGGCCTCTTCCACCGACTTGGGGATCCCTGCGCCATTCCAGCGCAGGAGGAGTGGTTCGGAACAGTCCCTCCCTTTGCTCGCGCCAGGAGGTCCCCGGGAGGCGCCTAGATGAGTGCGGGTGGCGGGGGTGGGGGAGGGGGTTCTGGGCGTGCAGTGTTGAAGCCGGGGGCCCTCCTGAGGATAGGGCGCGTTCGATGGGGCAGCTGCTTGTGAGTCCCCGCGCGGGCGCCCCGAAGGCGCGCCAGGGCCCGGGGAGCCGGAAATGCAGGCGGGGCAAGTGTGTGCCCCTGGGCGCTCCAAGGAGGACTTCCCTCGTCTCCTGGCTGGCGAGGCGGGGCGGCTGGTGCTGTGCCAGATTGAATTTTATAAACACTTTTACTTCCCAGGAGTCTCCTGGGGAGGCCGGAGGCAGTCGGGGGCTGGAGCCGTCAAGAGGGGCACGGGCCCCAGCATCGCGGGACCACGCGACCCGTGCGGAGAAGGAGGGGGCCCGGCTGAGAATGTTTTGCGGCCTATGGTCCGCTCCTCCGGCGGCCCCAGCCGCGTCCCACCTGGGTTGTTTCCCTCTGATCGCCTGGAGGCCCCAGAGGCTTCCCCTGCCCGGTGGTGCCGGGTGGAAGAAGGAGGCAGGGCGCCAGGAGCGCGGGAAAGGGACTGAAGTCAGCACCAGGACGGCCTCCGAGCTTGACTGTCGGGGAAGAGCCAAGGACTCCACACTAGATGCACCTTCACCTGTTTATAGGAAAAGCCAGATTACTAGAAAAGGACAGCGAGTCTTCTGCCAAATGCCTGAAGCCCCGGACCCAAGACGTGTGAGCATTGCTCCCTGAACAAGGCATTTGATAGTGCAGGTGACAGGAACTCACAAGCCTTTTGCAAAAGGACAGACCCAAATTTAATTCATTAGAGTTCTTAGTCGGAATAATCAAACTTAGAAAAGTAATTTAGCTTTTTCTTTTATTTTCCTTCCCCTCCTCCTCCTCCTTCTTCCTCTCTCTCTCTCCCTCTCTCTTTTTAAAGATGGAGTGTGCTTTGGCAGAAAGAAGAAAGAAGTAGAGTGGGCCCTCTAGGTAGGAGGCGTCGGGCACAGTATGAGGCAGGGAAGCAGGAAAAGGCAGAGGGTGAGCAGGTTTGGTCGCTGGGTCGGAGAACACAGGCGTCACCAGCATGAGAAGGCTACTGAGGGAGCCAGCGTGCAGAGTTAATTGGTAGAGGATCTTCAAGAAGTTTTAATTAGATTCAAAGGGCAATTAGGAGCCATTGTAGAGGAGTGATCCGGTGAAAATCCTGCTTCAGGAAGGGAGCTGGCGAGGTGCATCCGATGGGGTGGAGAGGATGAAAGGCTGGGAGGTTAGCAGGGGGAGGGGCGTGCTGACTCCGAGCGGTCCGAGTAGTCTGAGCGGACGAGAAAGGTGGCAAAGGCGCCCGAGTGGCTGGCTGTAGGAGCTAAACAGATGTAAAAAATGGGGAGACCATGATTCCATTTGGACAGGAATAGAGACGAGAACAAAAGGAGAATTGCAGAAACTGTATTCAATTTCAGATGTGCCAGGTTCACTAGGTTGTCTCTCTCCGTCTCTGTCCCTCTCAGGTACACAGAGCACCCTAAAGCCGGCCTGATAGCAGGTTTTCCACAACATTTATCTGTTCATAGAGTCTAGCTGTAAGGCTGACCCAAGTAAACATATCAGTTTAATTTCAATTCAGGAAACTGTTACTAAGTACCCACCATGTGCTAGGACTTTTCCTCAGTGGTGTTTCTGTAACGAAGATGGAGAAAATAGGAAGAAAAAATGAACACAAATCAGAGGCAACATATTTTTCATGCAAAGTAGGCACTATCCAGAGTGCCAAGAAACCTCTGGAAGGACCTCGGCCGGGCTCCTGGTCACTCCCCCGCAGAGGCCTGCCTGAGCCGTCACTTCCCTCTTCGTATGTCCGCTGCACAGGTGGTTATCCCAGTCTTTATTCGCTTCTAAGGGAGTGAGAGGAAGAGGTCTACCTTAAAGAAATTTAGACATAAACTAAACTTTGCTCACTTAACATGTCAAGTAGAACTATGAAGGTTCAGATTTGGGGATATTTGTTTATATGAATGTTAATTCCCAGTTAAAGTACAAACACCACTCTTTAGTCCGTCCTGGCCTTCAGAAGATCGGAATGGTACATACTGGATTATTTTGAGTTAGGAATAAAAGGAAGGCAGTGAGAACAGAAGCCAACAGAATAAAAGTATGTCAATATTCTCTTGAATATAGTGTAAAGTAGCTGAGACTGCCTGGCTTAAAGGACAGGACAGGAACTGACTTCCATATAATTTCTCTCCTTTTGTCTACCACAGGTAGTTGCCTGGCATTGGTTCTATTTTCCACTTCCCATTTAAAGCCAAGCTAACCCGTGGACCTTGTTTTTGGCATTATTGTTTTGCTTTGTTTTTTAAGTTTCCTAAGTAGTATTCAAAACATAACTTTTCACCTGAAATTAGTATTCACCTGAAATTAGTAGAAATTAGTATTTTGGGGGTCCTGGGGGAAAATGAGAAACTGTTTTCTGCAATATTTGTCAGAAATAAGATTTAACTCTACTTAGTTAAAAGAATTTAAGTTTTCTGAAGTCCTTTTGCAAGCATTTTTCCTCACATGTAGACACAGTCCCGCCAGCCCACCTCACCCCTGCCATATTTTACAAAATGCGCCACATAAAAATCCTTTCACGTGCAACTAAGCAGACCGGAGAGGCTACTGGCTCCAAATCAGAAGACGTGTGTGAACAGTGGAGGAGCTGCTGGATGCTCCCTGTCTCTGTGCTTGTCATTATCATGATTAATTTGGAAGGAAGAGAAAAAAAGTATTGTGAAATGGTCCTGCATGGGGACTGAATTGTCAGAATTATCTGTACAGAAAGGCAACATTTTAGAAACCATTAAAATTATTTCTGAAACAGTCTCAGGTACCATAGATTATAATGTTATCTTAATCAGGTATGAAATTCTGAAGTATAAAAAGTCTCTTTAGAATGTCACAGTATTGCATCTAAAGGAAAATAAAACGAACACCTGCCTTCCTACCTCACTGTAAGAAATAAAGTGTCGCCAGAATGGTACTTGCTCCTTCGTTCCAGTCCCTGATGACACCTCTCTGCCCCCCCGAGGGGAGCCACCAGCTCGGAATTCAGTATTTCCCATCCACGAATTTCTTTATATTTTTATACACATTTTTATTCTTAACAGTTTTTAATAGTTTAGAACTCTGTAAGTTACAGAAAACTGATGAATAAACCACACGTCATGGGAAAAAATGTTAAATATCTCAAGTGCAAAAGACAGGCCTCTTGGATACACCACTGCCCTTCTGGCAGTTGTGTGCCGCAGCACACACGCCCCGGGGCCCGTTGGGCTGTCCCCCCCACTCACGTTCTCCGAAACCAAAGATCTGTAGTGGAGAGTAAAAGACGGAGTGGGTAGTAATTACAATATTTGTGTTTCCTTTGAAAAAGAGAATATTTATTTTTAGAGAAAGGGAAAGAGAAGGAGAGAAATATCGATGTGGGAGAGAAACGTGGACTGGCCACCTCCTGTATGTACCTGCATCTGGCATGTGCTCTGACTGGAAGTCCAGCCTGTGACCTTCCAGTTGGCAGGACGACACCCCACCCATGAGAGCAAAACCTGCACAATAATCCACTTAGTCTGCAAGCCAAATAAAATACCCTGGTGTGTGCATACTTAACTGTGTGTCCTGATACTTTCCACTTCAGAAATATTTACTTCCAATGAAAAACGTTTCTTTTTCATTTTGAGTGCTTTTATAAGTATTAAATGGTTCAGGAAGAATTCTACTGTATGCATCATGATAATTTTGAAATAAAAGTCATGCTAGTTTTATTCTCTAGTTATAAATAAAAACAACAGTGAAGCAGATTGTTTCCAAAGAGGCCACGAAGCCCCCATCCCGCACTTTCAGCAATGCGGTTCTGCCACTCCACTCACTGAGCAGTAGAGTTATCCTTCCCCACTGACCAGTTCTATACAAGGGTGGGCAAAAGTAGGTTAGTTATAATAAATAACACAATTGCAAATAAATAGTAATACAAGAATAAACTGTTTTGTACTTTTGCCTTGTTAGAAGCTGGGTTGGTGTTCACTTTGATCAGGAAAAGGCAGCCATAGCAATGACTACATGGCTTGCAAAGCTAACCTTTAAGAGACCTCAAAACTCTTGTTTTTGTACTCATTGAATCACTGAGGGAAAAGGAGAGACGTGCCTCAAACAACCACCTCGCTGAAACTCAGCCCAACCAACCAGTTAGCTGAATGCAGTCAGGAGTGAGCTTGGGCAAGGACAGCATTGCCCAAGCAATCTGCAGAACTGTGGAAAATAATAACCCATTATTATTTTAAGCCATACATTTTGAAGTGGTTACAATGCAATAAATAAGGGGGGAAAAAAGAATATGAGATGGGTCCACGCTTTGGATCTGGCATATTTGCACTGTTAAGGTAAAGTCATAAGAAAATATTCACAAAAGGAAGTCTTACTAATTCTGCATCCTTCTTGACTAGTTCTGTAAAATTCTTGGGGTGCCATTCCTGCCTGACTCATGGTCCTCTGAGATATGTAAAATGTCAATGAAGTGCTTTATACTAAATGAAAAATTTCAAACAACCAACCCAAGTGACATTGTAGCTGTTGCTAAGTGTATGGGGAACCCTGAGCTGCTCTGATACCAGTGTTATTCCTAATCGCCACAGTTTATAGTCCAAGTATACAAATGCATACTGATTTCCAGCATAACAAAACCACATGAATATTATGTGAAAGCTGACTCAATTAGAGTTCTTAGGGGGAGAATTCAAAGCTAGAAAGGGTAACGTGAGAGAATGTTTTAGCCTTGTTTAATAAAGTGAGCTGACGCAACCTGGCAGGAACAAGAGGGATGGTGCTACTAAGAGGGGACATGGGGAAGACAAAGGGAGCCAAAGCTTTACAGGACATGAGTGAATTAGCAGCTTGTAAGAACTTCTTTTTAAAAAAGTTTTGTATGACTAGTAGGACTCTTTCATTTGCAAATAACTGAAGCTGAATCTAACAGGCTTACACAAACAAAAACAACAAACAAAACAAAACATAAAAGGAACTCATGGGACCATGCAACATAAAACTCCGGCAAGGACTGGACCCAGGGGCAGATGGCGTCATCAGGACTATTACAGTCTCCTGTCTCCTGGCAGGTGAGCACGCTGACAAGAGCGGCTGGCCTGATCATGTGAGGCTTGTATTCTGCACTGTTTGGTTCCCCAGGTGGAAGAGTTCCACCTGGCGCCCAGAACTAGTCCTACTGCCCTTCTTTTTAAATGAGCAGGGTGCATGTGTACCTGTGTGCAAGGATTGCAGCGCTTTGATTGGTCAGGCCTGAGCTCCCATGCAGACTTTTAAAACCACGGCATCAGCTCCATCCAAACCACATCCCTGAGAGCCTGGGAGGAGCCATTCCCCAGAGAAAATCAGGGTGGTGGTTCAAGAGGGTTAAATGGTGGCTAGATATGCAAAAAGTCGTTTTAAACAATTTTAAATAAAAAATTAGTGTCTACTATAATTAATGTACTTTTAATACATCAATGCTATATTTTACACACTTCTAGTCTAACTAAAATGTAAGGGTATGTGGAAAGATCTTTTTCTTTTCTATCTTAGCAATTTAAAGAAAAAGGTTATGTCAATTTTTTAAATTGTTGTTCAGTTACAGCTGTCCCACCTTTTTCCCCATTGCTCTCCCCTGCCGTGTAGCCCCCCAACTCCCACAGTCAATTGCCCCCCATTGTCTGTGCCCATGAGGCCTCTATTCATGTTCCTTGGTTTGCCCTTTCCCCTTCTTTCCCCATTATCCCCCCTCCCCTCTGGTCACTGTCACTCTGTTCTTTATTTCCATGTCTCTGGTTCTATTTGCTCATTTGTTTGTTTTGTTGATTAGGTTCCACTTGCAGGTGAGATATGGCATTTGTCTTTCACTGCCTGACTTATTTCACTTACCACAGTACTCTCCAGTTCCAGCCCTGCTGTTATGAAGGGTAGAAGTGAGTTACAGAAGGGAAGATTATTAGTCTCAACCTACAGTTCCCCTCTTTTGTTTAACTGTAGAGGTAATAGGCCTTTAGAGGAAACTACTTTTAGATTAAAAGATTTCATCTAAAAGTGTACTTATTGGAAATTCTATAACATTCTTAATGAAAAAATATCTGCATAATTATATTAAATGGCTTCTGGAATATATTACCATTAATGATGCTAACAGAGTTAGTCCAGATGCAAACTATAAAAACATTTCTATAACAAACTATAAAGACATCCATTATCTTTTGTCCTTGAAGGAACTTCAAAAGTTGCTCTTTTTCTTCTTATAGGAAGCCTACTAATGCTATACTCTAAATTTCTTGCATGTTGTTTTATAAACTGTTCGGTAGAACCACAGAAGTTTCCAAAATGATTCTGAAGTATATTTCATAATTTTGTATTTTCTGTGGCCCAATTTCATATGTAATTGATGTAATGAATATAGTAGCCACCATATTAAATATGATTTTAATTTTTCTTCCTAGCTTGTAGTCAGGCTACAGATATTAGGTAACACCATAAACAACAAAAATATTTTGTATTATAAGAAAAACAGCCCTGGCTGGTGTGGCTCAGAGTATTGAGTGCTGACCACATGCCTAGGTTGTGGGCCAGATCCCTAATAGGGGGCAAGAGGCAACCACACATTGATGTTTCTCTGCCTTTCTCCCTCCCTCTCTAAAAATAAATAAATAAAATCATTTGAAAAAGAAAAAAATTGTTACCATTACTAGTAATACATAAAGTTGAAAATAAGTTTCATTGTGCATCAGTGTTAATAGAGTTTACAAAAATTGTCTGCAGCGATAAAGTATTTGAAATATTCTGGGTCTCGAGTTTACAAAAAGCATAAGTTCTATAGAAGTGACATTAATTCGCAAACAAAGCAGGTGTCTGTGATGGAGGCAACAAGGTGCTGATAGAGCCTGAACACTAAAGCCCAGTGGATGACGGGATCGCTCCAGTAAAGTGTACGTAATGCAGATTTCGGCTAGCTTTTATGTTTCTGAATCCAGCTAATAAAATCCTTTTATTTCCTCCTCTATAATTTGTAGGTCACAAACGTTTTTGGCCTTGTCCAGAAGTTATTAGGGTTCTCCAGAGAAACAGAAACAATAGCATGTGTATGTATGCATGTATGTAAATGTAAGAGGCAACATGTATTTATGTATTTATATGATACAAAATTATAAGGAATTGGCTCATGGGATCACGGAGGTTGGAAAATCCAAAATCTCCAGGGTAGGCTGACAGGCTGGAGAGCAGGAGAAGCAATGTTCCAGTTTGAGCCCCAAGGCGGTCTGCGATGGGACCAGAGGGAGCTAAGGCCGCAGATGAAGTGTGAACAGTCGGCTGGGAAATTCTCGCCTGCTGGAGGATGGCCAAGCATGTCGCTCTATTCAGGCTTTCAACTGACTGGATAAAGCCCACCTACATTAGGGAGGGCATTATCTTTCACTTGAAGTCCACCAATTTAAATGTTAATCTCACCCAGACCCAGAATACACTCAGAATTATGTTTGACCAGATATCTGAGCATCTGTGGTGCCAAGTTGACACATAAAGTTAATCATCTCAAGTGTACCCCCTGTCAACTTGGCATCCCTACACACCTCCTGAATCCATGTCATTAACCCCCAAATAATATGCATTATTAATCTCCAAATAAAGAGAATAAGAGGGTTATAATTCCACCTAACATGATACAATACTCTGCACACCTCCAAAAAGCTATACTAACATTTCTCCCAGAAGAGGATACAAAAAGTTCTTGGATAATATTTACTCTTCTTGATGTCCCTTAACTCAAATACTATGATGTAAAGTTAAGAATACTTAAACACTATATGACAATATATCTGACTTACATGAGAATTAGGTAAGAGAGGGAAGAAAGCAGAAGGTATTTGTTATACACACATGCACAACAAAATAAGGAGTAAACCCTCATGACAATCAGTCCTTGATTCTGTAACTAGTCACCCGATCGGAGCTGGTATTCCTGCCAGCCTCCTTTCACTACCCATCCCAAACTCCCTTTGCCTCAGCCAGCACCTCTGCTGGTCCCAGTTCCTTACCTGGTGCGGTGACCCAAATCATTATATCTGACATTACCTTGGCTCACAGGGCATTTCTAAGCACCAGCCCAGGTAATAAGTAACAAGCAGTGAAGTCTAGGCCAGGGAGGAAAGAATGTCTGAGTAAGTGCAGTTTTAATGTGGTTTAATTTTATTCTACTAAAAATGTAAACATTGTAACAGCTACTTTTTCCCTTTAGTTTTCAAAGGGTGTTGGATCTACTGTCTAAACAACCTCGGTTCTGTTCCAGTTGGCATATTTGCACGGCATAAAAGCCTCCACCAGTACATATGTTGGTGTTAGAGGGCATGCATCACGGGTGCTGAGGAATAAATTATCTTTAGCTTTGTTTTTAATCAAGATTTCTAGTTTCAGGGAAAATCGTGTACCTACCCCATATATGTATCACATGAAGGTAAGTACTCTTTTATGGGAATGTAAATCTGGTTCCTTTCACCAACACTGAATTCATATTGGGAATTTCGTATTTCAATTAAGTAATTAAAACTCGTCAAAATAAAATATCAACTTTAAATTGCCATAATTCAAAATAAAATAGTACACATAATTTAAAAATAGACTAGAAAAAGATGGAGTTTGCAAAAGGGATGATAAATCTGAAATAAATTAAAATGACTTTCAAAGTAGATGAGAAATTAAAAGAAAATAAAACTGCCTCTGAAAACATTACTTATTTTATATACTAAAGCCAAGCCAAGCTGTGGATAATCTCAAAAAAAAAAAAAGTTCAACAAGTGTTTACTGAGTACCTACTACGTGCCAGGTATGATTATGCTTATAGAACTACAAATAAAGGGATACTTATAAATCGATACATAATATGTCAACTAGTCCTAAGTGCTGTAAAAAAACTAAAGCAGAGTACAAAGGCTAGTGATTGATGCGTGGAAGGGAAGATCCTATTTTATTTTGGATGGTCAATAAGGGCCTCTGAGTAGGCAATATTTGAGCAGAGACTCGAAGAAAGTGAGGTCTGGCATGGTGAAAACAGAACAGTTCAGCGAGCAGCAAGCTGCAGAGGGTGGGGGTAGGGGGCAGTAAGGGAGGTGAGATCCTATAGGTAGCCAGGATAGGGCTTTGGCTTTTATTCTGGAGCATTTCAAGTACAGAAATGACATCTAAGTATGTTTCACAAGGTGTACTGAGGCTGTGGAGCTTAGATGGCAGGGAAACAAGGAAAGAAGCAGTGAGGCTAGCTGGATGCAATCATCCCACAGTTCTAGTTTTGTAGCATTTCATTCCAAGGTAAATCCACCCATCAGACTTTCACTTCAAAGAAATATTAAAATATTTTGGTTTCCACATTTCTAAAATTTATATATGAACGTCCAATACACTAAATGCGGTAATAAAAAAAAATTAGTTCAGGGAGACAAAATACAAATGCCATATAAAGAATGTATAATTGAGAAACATGGTATTAACAACTAATTTTAAATTATCATACTAAGTATAGAGTATCCCAGTATGTGGTGTTTTATTATTACCAAAATAATTTATGGGGTTTGTACTGCTCAAACTAGTTTAGACACCTGGGGTGCTTGTTAAAAATGTAGTTTTCTGGGTTCTCTCTAGTCTCAAAATCTCTAGGGGCTGGGGACTAGAAATTTACATTTTAAACACACTCCCAGATGACTCTAACACATAATGTTTAAACCAGTAAATCTCAGAGTCACTGAAAAGTATTGGTTTGAATACTAAGATTAAAAACAAAGAGGATTGTAGTCCATTACTTTACCTCAGATCCATTTTTGAATAGGGTTGGGTATGAATAAAGAAAAATTAGAATTCCACTGCTCTGTGATACTTCTAAGAAAAACAATGAGTTAAGCTATAATAAAAAGTGCATGATAAGAATATGCTGTTAATTAGATGGCAGTAAAAAAGCATTAGAATAAAAGGTGTATAGTAAGAATAACCTTAGGAAGCTGGTGGAACAACTTCCTCACTTTACAAATAAGTAAACTGAGACTCCAAAAAGTTAAGTAACAGTCACAACACTAGCACAGCCCTGAGTGTGGACTCTGCATGACTCCTGTCTCCCCTCTCATTTCCATTACTGCACCATCAATTATCTGGGAACATTTCTATTAGTTTATCATATTTTATTTCCCACAGAATCAAGTAATAGTGATATTTGAGAAAATGTTTCCCAAAACCTGAAATATAGAGTGAAGATCCTTCTAAAATTCTGAACCAACCTACTAAGTAGCTTTATATTCTAACACCTAATATTTATTATTAAACTGGGTTTATATTTTTCTTTTTTAAAAACTAGGATATTTCCTTTCATATTATTTTGACATACTTTGGCTACTCAGAGTCTGTGCACATATTTGTGGTACCTGGGGTGTTACTGTTCAGAATTAGTTTTGCCAGCACCTTTGGCCATGACTCACACTGGCTCCCTGTATAAAGGGTAGTCTTGTTGCTCAGTGACTGGGCTTGGCCATGTAACTTGCTTTGACCAAGAATGTGAACAGACTACATTAATATATCCACTTAAACACTTTTAGATCCATTTCACATTGCTGTCAATTCTCACATCGGCACTGGAAGGGCAGAACCCAGGTAGGGCCTTCTCTTTCAGCCTGGACCCTGGATGGAACAGACCCGAAGCACAGCCTGGGGGACAGCCACAGCATCTACCAACTGACAGTAGCCAACATGCCCCATGAGTGAGAAATACGTTTTGGAAAGCTACTGAAATTTTGGAGGTCATTGTTCATTATAATTACACACACACACACACACACACACACACACACACACACGATTATATATATGCTCTTGAATTTGGGCCAAAAATCTGGTACCTGAGCCAAAAAGGCATCAAAAGTAAAAATTCTGAAGTCCCCAAGCAAAGAATCTTTGTTATAAAGATGTGAAGTATCTTGTCAATGTGCCTGCATAAACATTAGTAATAGAATGTTTTTATGCAGTTTAGATTTTGGTATATGACAGGTATGTATTTGAGTTATGGTCATCTGTGTTTGGAAAATAGGTGTAATGAATCTACATGACAATTTCATAATGTAAAATTGCACCAACGTGCAGAAAGGAAATGTCACAATTTATCTGGGGATGTAATTTCAAAGTCCATGGAAATATATGGGAATGTGTTTTAAAATTACAATCCCACAAACACACAATGCTCTATCAATTTATATGACCAATGTCAGATTTACATCAGCAAAAACAATTTCCTTCTCATTAGTTTTTTTCAAAGTTTTCCTTCTTACTATTCTTAAATCTCTTACTAGTGATTATTGGATATTTGTTTAGAAAAACTTATCTTCATTTATTCTTTTAATGTATTCAGTGGCAAGAAAGAATTCCATCGATTCTGAAGGACAACTTGACTACAGAAAACACCAACTCTGGAGGAAATCTAGCTATAGATAATTGCTCCTATTTTTCAGAGATAATGAGATCAATGTTAAATAATTTCATCTGGTAGTGGTGAGCTACAGCCCGTTCTTACCAACTCAAAAGAGTGAAGTGTGTGCATCTCATCCCAACTCAGCATCAAGTGACTTCACATTGGAAGCCTGCAATCAGTCACTGTGAGAGAAAATTCGGAAGGCACCACACACCAGGGCTTTCTCTTCCACCAGAGCTGGTGGTGAAGCATTTCTGCATGCACCACTAGGCTTAAAAATTCACCTTCTTTAACATTTGCTACACAATATTCAAAACATAAAAGATACATGGCCTAATTTGATTTCCGAGGGAGGATTTAAGACTAGACTTAAAACTGAGGCCAGTGGCTTCTTACAGAGGCGTAGAGAGGCTGAGGGCACTGAGTGGGGAGGTCTGACGATGATCCAGGAACATGGTTCTGCTCAGACTCTAGGCCCTGGTAACACTGATGCACATACGCCAGGAAATGAGACCCCCGACTCCGGCAGGAGTGTACGGAGGTGGGATACCAGGAGACATTTTGAAAGACAGAAGTGGAACGGTCACCATAGTTGAACAGTGTCTCTCTTTTCTGCATAGCTGCACATGGTCAGACACATTGCCGACAAACCGTTAAGGGTGACATATGCTAGCTACACACATTTTAAGGTTTTTCATTTTTTTCTCAGTATAAATACTTATGAATAGTTTAAGTTTTAATACATAGACTTATTTTTAGGACTTTAAAACAAAGTCAACTTCAGCACTATCAATTCTTTATATATGGGGTATCTATCAGCAAAAACATCTAAAGTAAGGAAACTGGTGTGCTAGTATTTGTATTAACAATTCTCTAGCTTTTGTTGTAATCTTAGTAGCAATTTATAAATATTCAATGGAACATACTGCAGAAGTGTAAGTGCCCCTAAAAAGTTTAACAAAATAATTCAACATATATTTACTGGAGACTGAAATATATGTATATGTACATACGTGGCTACACATACAGAAGGGTTCACACAACAGTATCCATTTGGGAATAAATGATCAGACTTAAGAAGTCCCTTTATGCATTCCCAAGGACTAGACTACAGTTCATATTTCACAGAAAAGCAAAGACAAATTCTAAAAGTCTCATACATAAATAAAACTTGAGTTAGGAATTATGAGCCAAAATGAAAAGTAATCATGCTCAGAAATATTTTTTAAAATCACACACCAAAGTATTAATCAACTTCCTAATTTTTTCTTAAATTATCAATTAAAAATGTCTTTGTTAGAAACAAATTACAATGCATAAACTTTAGAAAGTATGTTAAAAGTTACTGCAGTAAATACCTTTCATAATATACCATACAAAGCTTCTTAGCAGCATTTTCCAAACTGTGGTCTGAGAAACTAAGTTTTCAAAATACGATGACAAGCATTCCACCAAAAACTAGGAAGCACTACAGACCCTAACTCACCCCACCTTCAGAGGCTCCATTAGACGTCAATGATTCTGAAGCTCTGCAGTAAAGAAACCTGCCTCTGTTGACTCCACTGTATCCCATCCTTATGTGACCACAGAATTTTTCTCGGCACACAATTTCTGAAAATTGCTCTGTAGTTATTGATATGCATTCTGTAAACCCACCCCCACCCTGATCTGTACCTAGCATATGGATGTCAACACATCTTTGTTGTCAGTAGACACACTGTGGACTAAGTGGATGGCTGAATGTCTTATCTGTCTCCATTTAGTCCATTCTAGCTCACCAAAAGTAGTCTGGGCATGACTGAGAACTGCAGGACGACTTTGGGGGCTAACAAGTAATGAATGAAAGAATCGGCTTCTAACAAGAAGAGAATAAATACCCTACCAGTAAAGGTGGCATAACACTGGTAAAAGGTGGGGTACCAAACTTTGGTTTATGTGACAAACCTAACTTTTAAGTAAATAAATCCCATTTGGTGGAATTACAGAGAAAGTGGCAAGAAAAATCACAGTACGAAGTCAGTTTACAGTTTAATGTCAGTACACAGTCTGTACACTTGTATAATTTTAGAGTTTACAATGCATCCGAGCTGATGTCATTTCATAGCATGAGGGTGGACTGACGTTTCGGCACACAGGTGATGGCTCACCTTCCAGGCTTAGCCTTGTCTGATTTCACAGAGACCGGGACACAAACCTACTCACTCAAACCTTCCATTATACACAGCAGTGTCATGACATGATCCATTTTCAAAGTGAGCAATAAGGTAGTCAAGCTTATCTTATTATTCTATAGTACAGAATAAATCAAACAATAAAGACCATTAATTATTGAATAGCATTTTTATATAAATAAAATTTAAAACATCTCAGTTGTCCGTACAGATTCTCACTTGTAACAGAGCTATCTACTCAATTTATCTGATACGATTCCTTCGCTTTTAAATTTTTCTTTAAAATTTTCTTAGCTAAGACTGTACTAATATATTTTACCAAATAGATTGATGATAATCTTTATTCCCCTTAAAACATCACTTTGGACATAATTACCTTTTTCCTTTCAAACCATTAATAGTATTCACATGTACTAAAATTTAAGCTAATAATTCATTTATAGGCAAAAGTCTTTAAGTATGATTTCTGCTGTGCCAAAAGAAAAATCTTGACCTCTATCTATATTTATAAAAATATATATAATAAATTATCTCTGATTAAAATAATTTATCTTTTACCTTCTCACTTATAGTGACTGCTGTCGATCACCACCTCATCTGTCTACTAACATTAACGTACTGCTAGAGAACAAGGCTCAAGGGTAAAATGATAGCTGCTACAGCACTGTTGCGGCAATAGCTAATATTCTGTTAAAAGTCACTGACAAAATTTTCATAGTGGCTAAAAGAAAGGCTCTTCTGAAGCACCAATATTAAGTGTGCTAAAAGAAGGGAGGCTAAATGCAACACTGATAAATGTGTGATAAATGGTTTTCAAAATTAAAATTACTGTCATTAATAACATCCTTTTAATACCTTAAAGTAAAAAACTGAAAAGCCAAACATTCATTGTTAATATATATGGTAACCAAATGTAATTTTTATTGACTCCTTGGTTAGTATCATTACACTTGTAAATACAAGTTTTTGGTCTTTAGTTAATTCCTGGGAAGCACCAAAATAATACTTCTGCAAAGGAATCAGTTTTTCTTGGTTACATATTGGCTCAAAGCAAGTCACTCCAAGGGAAAAGAATGTTTTCTGCTCCATATCGTGTATTTTTAGGGTCTTATTTCAAGCAATTTAAATGGAGAGGATCCTGTAATTATGCTCACAGAGTCAGGGACACGTCATTATCTATTACTACCCACTGGAAAGATAATTTACCTTCTCAAAATGCTAAGGCAAATAATTATTAAAAAAACTTATGTCAGCTGACAATGCTAATAACAATGGGTCATTTGGCTTCAAATTTGAATGGATAGTCTGTACATGCACTCTTGTTAAGGAAACCCTGGTACACCATCAGTGGGAATGTAAATTGGTATAGCCATTATGAAAAACATTATGGAGACTCCTCAAAAAACAAAAACTAAAAATATTGTATGAGCCAGCAATCCCACTTCTTGGGTATATATGAAAACAAAATCAGGATCTCAAAGAGGTATCTGCACCCCCACATTCATTTTAGCATTATTTGCAATAGCCAAAATATGTAAACAACCTAAATGTCAACAAATGGATAAAGAAATGTGGCGTCTCTTTGTGTATATGTATGTGTATGTATACCATGTTCTATTATCCATTGTAATGGATTATTATTATAATTACTCAGCCTTAAAAAGAAAATACTGACATTTGCAACAATATGAAAGAACCCAGTGAAGACTGTGCTAAGTGAAATACGCCAGACACAGAAGTGTGATCTCATTTTTATGGGGAATCGAAGAGAGTCGAACAAGCGGACAGTAGAATGGCGGTTACAGGGGCCTGGGGGAGGGGAATGGGGAGGTGCCCGTCAAAGGCACGAAGCTGCAGTCCTGTGAAACGAATAAGCTCTGGAGCTCTCACGTATAGCAACGTGACTGTAGTCAACCATACTGGATACTTAACATTGGTTAAGAGTAAAGCTTAAGTGTCACTACCAAAAAAGTGATTAAATATCTGAAGAAATACTTATTTTAATTAGCTTGAATGTGGTGATTATTTCACAAATGTAAATATGTATCAAATCATCAAATTGCACACCTTAGTATATATAATTCTTGATATAAATAACATACACACTTATTTATATACCTAAAATAAAAAAAGAAAATATTCAAAACTCTTTTGTTATGGTAACGAGTTTGGTTTTCTCTAAGTCAATAAAATTCTTCATTTTAAAATCTAAGTGGTAAAATGAGAAAGATAAAGGCTGAGAATAGGTTTGAAGGGGTTTATAAAATTAGGAATGACCAAACCTGTATTTACTAATTGATTTGAAAATATCCCAAGAGTTACAAATTCCATCCACAACCCAAATATAGACTATATGGTGTTTGTTTTTTTTTAATTTTCTAATGGCTAAAAAAAAATTAATAAATAAAATCAAAGGAAGACTATTTTGAGACATAAAAATTATACAAAATGCAACTTTTTGTGTCCATAAGTAAACAGACTTTTATTGGAACATGGCCACACTCATTCACTTATGTATGTCTATGGTTGCCCGCACACTACCAAGGCAGAGCTGAGTTAACTGCGACAACGGAGGCCAATGCGGTGCTCGCACTGTTTTGCACTGCCACTTAGCACATGACAAAGTACAGTGATGCAGCTATAACTACCAGCATTTCGAATGTCACAGATTGTCATACCACAATATTTTTAAGTTTATTACTAGTGCATACTCATAATGTGAAAATGAGAGAGCGAGAGAGAGAGAGAACTTCAAGGGACACATGTTTAAGGCACAGTGAGGTATGGATTATTTTGTTACTGAATCAGACGGCAAAGCATTGTGCTTAACATGCAGTCACACTGTAGCTGTTCTGAAAGAACACTGTATTTACACTGGAATGACCAAACTAAGTATTCTTCACAATATTCTCAATTTCTAGAATGCAGTGGCCAGAGAAATTAGAAAATGTAAAGGTATCCCATCAGAGCAAAATTTCTTTATAAAAATAAAAAGGAAGCTATAAAGTAAGTTTCTGAGTGGCTCATTTGTTAGCCAAGCAAAGAAAACCTTTTTAGCAATGGGGAGTTAATTAAATTGTTTTTGATTCATTAGCTGAAGAGATTTGTCCAAAGTAAACTTGCTTAAGATTATTAGCCTTTTGGCAAGAACAGTTGTTTGAAAGAATTGAGAACACTGGGAACATCAACTCAAAAAAAAAAAGGGCAAATGATTCTGAGTGGTTTTCCTTGGCTCTTGATGAGTCAACAGATGTTACTGCTACTGCCTAGTGACTGTTGTTTATTTGATAAGTCAATGCCAAGGTTGACGCGTTTGAAGGATTTCTACAACTAGTATGTATGGAGCAACTATAGGTAAAAATATTTTCTAAGAAGTTAAGAAAACATGATTTCAGTACAAAGTGAAGTAGAATCTGCTAAAATGTGTCAGAACTGGTGATGGTAAAAATACGCGTGGAGAAAAAAGTAGGCTTAGTTGGTCAAATTTACAAAGCTTGTAAAAATGTAAAGTGTTAAAACCTGTGGTTATATACTATATTATTCATCAAGAGATAGTTCGTGGAATATATTTGACTCAATCTTGTGTTGTTGAACCGGTACTGTCAACCAGCAGACTGTTGGCTTAGCAGCAGTAGTTTTATTGTTTCTGAGCTCAGAGTTGGTATTTAAATTCTTCTGAATGAGAAGAAATACCCTCAGCCACTATTAAGAAACACTGAAGGGCTTTGGAATTTGGCTTTTGTTGCAGACTTGATAATGCTTTGTAATGAATTCAACCAAAAATTGAAACAGCGCAAAATAAGGAGAACAGTTATTCCCACTGCATGTGGGTTCACTGGGATTCAGGAAAAGCCTCCAGACTCAAGGAGAGGTTCAAACCAGAAGCAGCAGCACCACCTGTCTGACTACTTATTCAAAATGCAAATTCTACTAAATCAGAAGCTGTGGAAGTGGGGCAAAACAGTGTTTATATATGAACCATAGGTAATTCTGACAACTAACACTGTTTGAATTATGAAGTAACATCAAGCTGCTTTATATACTTTCTGCATTATCCTACCTTTTGGTAAGACAAAATAAGCAAGATCTTCATTCTCACAGAAATCTGCAACAGATTTTTTGAGCTCTGAGCTCCAACTATAGGTCCAACAGCATTTTCTGGACCTTGATGCAAGTATAAACAAAATTTCCATTTTCCAAAACCCATTCAGTTAGGCAATCGAGAAGCCTCCACCTACTCTTCAACTGGAAGTGATTAATCTGCAATGTAATAACATGCTAAGTGGAATCATCACGAGAAGAAGGAATCTAATAGAATTCTATCAGTGCCATCCAAGTGATAAATATGCTCAATGAGAATCGTATTCTTCTCATGATTAACACATGTATTTGGCAACACCTACCTGTATTTCATAATATTTCATATTTTTCTTTAAAACTTACAAATGTCTTAATGTGGTAAGACATTCCCATCATTATAGAAACTACACAAAACACAAAATAAAACCAACCCTAAGATAAAATCCCGCAAAAGCACATTAATTTTACTACAGAACAAATACAAAGTCACTGAGTGAAGCTCTTTTTTATGAACACTTTTGGGAAGCTTGCGTTGAACTCCAGCACGGCTCTGTTGTCGATCTGAGAGCAGAAGGACACGTCAAGTAAGGAAAGATCTTTACATGACTCCAGGAGTTTTCTTAAGGACGCCGGACTTACCATTCTTGTTCCTGTTCGGGGGAAAACACACACCAAACACTTTAAATAATATTTATATAATGATCTGGTAAAAAGCCTCTTTATTATTTATTACTTAAACTTAAGCTTTCTATTGAAACAGTCCTATAAACAAATACAAACTGGATTTTCCCAGACAATCTGGCAACACTCCATCTACTCTCTTTGTCCCCACCTCCTGCCGCTTCCAGTCAGCTCCTCCAGACGTTCCTATTTCTGTCACCCCAGTTCAAAACTGTTTGAATCTTCTTCTGTAATCCACGGGTCAAATCAGGCAGCAATGCTTACAATGATTCTATCTCTAATTCCATGCAATGCAATCACTGAGCAACGACCCTGCATAAACTTCCGATGCTAGCACTAGAGATGCGAAGAGCTCAGTGACCAGGGTGGAACGAAAGTACCACACAACTTGGTAAGTTTCCAAGTAAGTGGTGGGTAAAAAGTGGCAGTAGTGGAAGACAGGTGATTGGTGATGAGTACTATTTAGTCCCTGTTAAATTCGAAGTGATGATGGGATATTCAGATGGAAGCTAAATTATCACTAGGCTCTAAGATGTCATCTGTGGTCACATAGCTTTCTTTAACCACAGCTTTCCTATGGAGAAAAAATCACAACTGTATTACCTGTATACATCTACTGAGATGCGGATGAAAGTTCCTGAAATGTTAACTCATGCCTTCTCTGAGAACTCCTTTCTGCTCCGCCCCCTGACACAGGCTCCAGAAGCTGTAACTATAGTGTTCCTGGGGCCGTGTCTGGCCCCTCCCCAAACCAATACAGATTCTCCTGAAAACTGGTAATTGGGATTCAGTAAAGCCATCAGTGTCCTCAGATACCTTAAACTAAAGACATGTAGACCTGGGATGGGTCTGCTATTTTTGTACCCAGAGAGGTAAAGATGACAAGCATGACAAAAGAACAAGGCACACAATTGCAGAGGGCAGAGGGAGGGGCAGGACAGAAAAAGGAAGTAAAAACAGAAAATAGCTTCTTTGCCTTTTGATCGTTTCCCAGTACCTCCTGAGGTCTGACCATAACCACCTCCTACCCACGGGATCTGAGAGAGACACCTGTACCATCCAACAGTTTTCTTTTCTGATGTTTAAGTTATCTTGAGTGGGTTTCTGTTACACAAGACCAGAGCATCTCAACTAAGACATTTGGCTATGTGGTGCGTTTACCCAGGATTGTGATTATTTTCTATTTGCCAGTTTTGGTCATCACAATCTGAGTTTCCTGACAAACTATGATTTCCTAGGAGAAGGCCAGAGAAGGAAGCTTGAGACTGAAGATTTCACTAAGCTAGGGTGCCCCGTCCTGGGCTTCCAGGGCACTCTGTGCTTGTTTTGTTACTCACTTATGACACAATTACGTTTTCAGTTCGCTTAGTTTAACTAAGAATTCTTTAAGAAACTAAAGATTCTAATACTTAAGTATGAAAGGAAAACAAAACAACAATAAAAGTAAAGAAAATATAGCACAGTGGTTAGGAGTACAGACTCTGGTTCAAGTCCAGATTCCTTATGAGCCACGAGACCCTGGGCAGATCACTCAACCTGTTTCAGCCTGTTTACTTACTGGCAGATAACACTAATAATTACCTCCTAAGGTTGCTGTCAGGATTAAATCAGTTAATACACAGTACGCTCAGAACAGTATAAAAGCATGCAATAAATTGCTGTTTACATTACTATTAATACTACAATAATAATGTGACTTTCCAATATATTTGCGTGATCGTTATCTTCCATCTGTGATTAGCTTTGGCATAACAGATAATGTTCCGTGTTCTTACGCCCATAAAAAGTTACAAATGTTTTCAAGAAGCCATTAAACCTCTTACCTATTTTTCTTTTATGTCTCAATCAGGTAATACATGCATTTATTTATAAGCCAAAGTGAGGTCACCTGACAACCAACCCCACTGTTCATCACAACCGTGCTGCTGTTTCAGGGCCCAGGTTACAGACATCCTTGTGCTTCCGTGGCACCTGCTGCAGACTGGCTGCTCTTCGTCCCTAGCAGATGAGGCTTGCCCCTCTGCCCCCCTCTGCTCCCCTCCCTTCACCTACCTGGCCCTCCCATCCCTTCTTTTTCCCCTCCCTCCATTCCTTCCTTCCTTTCGGGGGAAAGAGCTTTTAAGCAACAACAGCACTATCCTCTGAAGTGAAGCCTGATGCAACTAATCCATTTTATTTTATTTTATTTTTAATCCATTTTAAAAGGCCCTAGTCATCTTTCTTCATTCTCCCTGTGAATTCGTGATTTTTTTTCTTGAACTTTATAATACTTTTTTTGCAAATATTTCTCTAGGTAATTTCAAGGTGGGTAGGAAGGAAAAGACACAAGGTAAGTGGATGTGGTGCTATGAAAAAATGGTACTGACTATGGAGCCAAAAACCATGAATTTGAATCCTTGCTCTGCGATATATTAACTGCCCTCATCTATAAAAAGACAATGATGTCCAACCCTCTGAGCAAGGAAAACATAACCTAGATGAAGTATCTGGCCCAAAGTAATTATAATTCTTGCCTTATTATAATAGGCAAGAATTTCTGCCTAAATTTTTAGACAAGAATTTTTGCCTAGATGTATCTTGAATAAGTAACACAAAACTATATAAGAAACATATACAAATGTATCATCAACCTGGACTGTGAAGAGATTCAAACTAAAGTCACAAACACAGGTGTCGAAAATCTTCAGGTTTTTCTTTTGTTGAATACTTAATAAACAGGAAAAATATAATTAGAATGCCATGGACTAATCTCTTAGTGCCAACAGATTAGCGGAGAACACAGTGCCCGTGCTGGGGGTTCACGAGGGAACAGCTGTGTGGGCAGTTACAGCTGTGGCACTGCCAGCAAGCCACTTCCGGCTAAAGAAAGACGTAACAAAAACCCACA
Organism: Tonatia bakeri; assembly: GCA_004024845.1. Classification (NCBI taxonomy): domain Eukaryota; kingdom Metazoa; phylum Chordata; class Mammalia; order Chiroptera; family Phyllostomidae; genus Tonatia; species Tonatia bakeri. The sequence goes on along the minus strand of PVIA01003243.1, from coordinate 124,920 downwards.
GGGTTTCCGGCTGAAAAACTGCATTAAGGACACACAAAAAATCCCAGGATTGGAAAGGATTTTCCTTAGATTTGCTTTGGGGCAGCACTATATCTAAACATTAGAATTATCAGGGATGGAGATTTTACAGTATTTCTTAATCAAGAGTTCAACATCAAGAAGAGATGTAGGTGTGTGTCTATGTATACACACATGTATCTGTACACAGATACATACATACATGCATACACATACATATATATCTTCAATTCATGATAAAAGTGGATTAATTTCTTAAATGTCCTTAATAAAATGGAGAAAACAGCTCATATAAATTCTCACTCTTCTTACTAGGCTAAGAATTAATAATGGTTATTTAAAGCTTTCTGACTGGTTCAACAATGACACTGTTATTGTCCTCACTCTTTTACTCAAGTGCAGATCTAATTAATCTCCATATCAATTAGCCTATCTTGCACTTCCTATCAAACCAAGCAGTCTTATCAGGACAAAATTTTTATTGTATCCAAAAAGTTTTTTTTTTCTTAACTTGTAAAACGTCTGAGGCTAGCTTTTATGTCAAGGCTTTAAAAAAATAATATATTGTATCCTTACCTAGTATGTCAAGTTGCCGTAATCTGGCACAATTACATGCCAGTTCTTCAATGTCTGTGTCACACACAGACCTGTTGGCTGTAAGAAAGAGTTTTTGCAAGTTTGGGAGCTGGCGTGCCAGTTTGGTGAAGCAGCCGGTGCTGCTCTGCAGAGTAGGGCACCAGCCAAGGTCAAGTTCCTCCAGAAGCTGACACCCAGAAGCCAGTTCTGCTATCCCATTCTCAGTGATATTTTTACATCTCCACAGATCCAGGGTACGCAGCTTTTTACACTTGGCTCCTATCATGCTAGCTATCACATCATAGTCTTCAATCTGAAAATCAAAAAATTCCAATCTTTTACACATTATGCTAAGAAATGCTGTTTAGAGCATGTTAAAACATTCTTAAATCATCTCCTGTTTTTGCTTCCATGTAGACATACACACATTCTCATTAATACAGATTTGCGTACTCATCTCACAGACCTGCCACTGTTTCATGAGACAGCAAGAGTAATCACTTACTTAAAAATCTATTTAACAGAACTCCAGACAGAGTACGTTAATGAAAGAAATCCCCAAGCAGTCTGAAATCCTCGGTCTCTTGCAAAGATTTTGAGGATTCTCTGTTGTTCCTGTATATCTCCCATTCTGACCCTGCTGCTGCCACTTGCTGCCGAGGCCTAGCTTCTCCTATTTTACATATAATTAACCAATTTTGGTAGATACGTAAGATCTCCCTGATAAAGGTATACCCTCCACTAGGCTCTAACCTAGTATGTGAATGTGCTGATGGGACTAATGAGGATACTTACTTGTTTTGGGTTAAATGGAGCATTTGGGGACTGAATACACAACACAAAAATGATTTAGATTATGATAACGTTAATCACTGTCAGTTACAGGAGATGTGTCCAATGATTTACCTCCATATCACAGCATAAACCTTTACTAACCGAGGACTAAACATTAAAATTCACAGGCTTTATATGCTTCAATAATGTTTCTTTAAACATGTTTTAAAATTTTAAGAGGTTCATTTAATTTTGTTATAATCAGGCATCAAAATTATCACCAGAAGTCAAAAGGAAACAAAACAGCAAACACTTCCAGATTATTTCCTTTTGCTTTTTGCTTCATCATATTCTCAACTACTATGGGCCGGCACCACTCCAGATGCTGCACAGCAGTGAACCAACGATAACTCTGTTCACACTTTTGGGAAAGACATACATACAAATAAATGAGCAAAATAAATTCAGAGAGTGATTAGGTGGTGTGAAAATAATAAAACAAGGTTATGTGAGAACAGTGGGAGTGTCAGGAGTTAAGGGAGTGAGTGGGGATTGTTGGCATCTCCAGGACGAGCTCGGAGCATTCGAGGAACTAGAAACAAGATCAGTGTGGGCTGGGGTAGTGAGAGAGAGGCCAGTCGTGAGGGCAGAGGTTATGTTGGGGCTAGGCGAGGCTGTGAGGCCATGAAGGAGTTTGATTTTTATTTAAAGTGCTAAGAAAATCAATGAGAGGTTAGAAACAGATATGATTTTTATTAAAACAAAACAAAAACTCCTTTTAATTCTATCTGGAAGACAGCCTATGGTGGGAAAGAATGGGGAAGGAGGCCCAGTGAAGAAGCCTGCACTAGCTTAGAGGACAGATGACAGGGGCTTGGATTGAGCAAGTAGCAGTGGAGCTGGAGAAATGGACAGATTTGGGGCTACATTTTGAGTCAGAACCAAAGGCTTATTATGGACTAGGCATAGTGGTGAGGATTTGTAAGGATCTGGTCTTTAGTAACTGTGTGTGGTAGAATCATGCAGAAGCCATGCAAAACAGAGTGGGAGAAATAGCACTCTTTAACTTTAGTGAGTGCACCTGAATAATACAGAACTATAGTTTTAATAATCACTGTGGCCAGTCTGCTTCTTGAGAAAGAAACAACTTAAAAACTTCCTGAAACCCATGATTCTGACTGCTATTTTTTTTTAATTTTTAACATTTTTTTATTGTTGTTCAACTACAATTTTCTGCCTTTTCCCCACAGGCCTTCCCACCACCCCAGCCCTCCCCACTTCCTTCCCCTGTTTCCACCCCCCCCCACCCCTATTATTGTCCATGTGTCCTTTATACTTGTTCCTGTAAACTCTTCATCCTTTTTCCCCATTATCCCCTCCCCTCTCCCCTCTGGTCACTGTCAGCATGTTCTCAATTTCAATGTCTTTGGTTTATATTTTGGTTTCATTTTGTTGATTACATTCCAGTTAAAGGTGAGATCATATGGCATTTGTCTTTTACTGCCTGGCTTTATTTCATTTAGCGTAATGCTCTCCAGATCATCCATGATGTCACAGAGGGTAGGAGCTCCTTCTTCTTTCTGCCGTGAAGAATTCCATTGTGTAAATGCAGCATAGTTTTTTGATCCACATTTACTGATGGACACTTAGGTTGCTTCCAGCACTTGGCTATTGTAAATTGTACTGCTATGAACATTGGGGTACATAGGTTCTTTGCTTGCTATTATTTTAATAGTCAAAAAAATAGCATATTGACCTTTTGGTCATTTAACAGAAAAGAAACTGAAATAAAAAGGTATCAACCAAGAGCTCTATCTTACTGTCCTGGTAAACTCTGGACATGCCGTGAAGAGTTGTATTTCTATGACAAGCATGGCATGTTTCAATTGTGACAATAGTAGTTTTAGCAATATTGGCACTATTTCTGAACCTCAATGTCAAGTCCTTAATATTTCATTTCCTGACAACAAATACCAATGGTAAAAGGATTTTGCTAGTAGCTGCATACTTCAATTTTAAAATAGCTTATTTTTCTAAAGCAGCATTTACCATAGTATATTACACATTAATAGATTTCATATGGAAAAATGGGTTCAGTACTCAGGTAAAGTTGGAAAACACTGGTTTAATCAAAGGAACAACATTTATTGTCACAGAAAATGCTCATCAAGTGTCACTGGGCCCATCCAGAAGAGCCAGTAGAGGGACTCAACAGTAGCTCATAAAATGACCTGTTGAGGCAAGAATCTGGCCAGAAGTAAGGAAAATCTAATGCTGAAGTAGTGGGCTCCCAGCACTATTTCCAGAGACCAGGACAGGCCTGACTCCACAGATGAGGTTTAATCAGGCCTAAACACCAGAATTAAAAACTAGAAGGATGTGGAGACATATATGTCATTACAACAGGCCTCTCCAGCCTACACTGCCAAACCTTGGGGCATCTCTGAAGCCATTGCTGAGCTCTAAAAGATGTTCCAACAGGATCTATTTTCGGTCAGTGACTGTGCCTGCTGACTCCAAGTCTAGGACACCAGGAGAATCTCTCTGGAATCTTGTAGCCATCTTTCTTATTCTGGTCTTCCTAATGAGTGGATGCAAACTAGAAAGGTTGGGGACCTCCTGAATCTGTCTTGAGGAGGAATGGATTACTCACAATTATATTGGGAGATGCAGTTCCTGTGAGCGTGCACACGTGCATGCAACACACACGTATACACACAAACTCGAAGAGTTCTGCTGTCCCTTCAGTGTCAGAATTATTTATAAGTCATGTAATCAGATAAAAAAGATTTAAATCATCCCATGAGATCTTTCAATGTCACATAAAATTCGTATTTTAAATATGGAAGGACTTTAAAGAGTATCTAGTCAGACAGTCCCTAGGCTTTTGGATTTCATGAACCAGTAAAATTTTAAAAAATTTGAGTTCTAACACAGAATATACATCTTTTTATCTCACCCAGCAAGACCAGTAAAACAAACAAACAACCCCCCAAACCTATCCATTATCATCAGCATTCCCAGGAATAATATCAGAACTTAAAAACTAAATCCAGCTTTGTGAAAAACTTACTGAACTACTGGCATTTGGTATGACTGATAACTTTCTTCATAAAGAAATGCAGAGATGGAAATAACTTTTCTGGGGTAATATCTGACTTGAGGCAGAACCATACTCTTCCTACCATACTGTATTTCTCTTCTTGCACTCATGGCTAAATACCACCAGTGTTTCAAAGACACACTCTCCGATTTTAAAAAAATGTTTGCAAGTGGGTCCAACAGTTAACCATATATCAGAAAAGCAGTGAGTGGGTGTGGGTGGGACGAGTCAGGATAAAATTCACCCATGGGAAGGAAGAGAGAATGAGCAACTGAGTACAAAAAATTTTCAAATACTTACCATTACACAGCTACCCAAACTGAGGTGTTGCAGCTCTGAACAGAAGTTCAAAATGCTGAGCAGTGCTGTTTGCTGCCGTCAGGGACCACATCAGAGGCAAATATGGAATGTGAAACAAAGAGAAGAGGTCAATTAGACATTAAAGGCTGTCACTACTTTTCGTGAAATAGAGCTCAAAGCCTAGGTTACAGACACCACAAATGCCATTTAATGAGTCCCCAGGCGCTCCCACCATTGATTGGCTTGGAGTCAAGGTAATCATTACCAGTCTCCATGTAAGTCTTCGCTCTGGATATGGTTGAGCATACCCTAAAGATACCTACATTCCCTATGACCTCTCATTTCATATCCCAAAGGTAAGCAATTTGAAAGTCTGGTTGACTGAACAAGACAAGCTAAACAACCCCTCCCTTCAAGGGAAAAAAAAAAAACACCCGCAGTGGGCTGGTGACACTCTGAAGAACAGCAGCAGCTCTGACATTCACCGATCAGTTGCAGACTGATGGAACTGCCAATAGTCACCCGAAATCAGGATTGAGCTGGTGACTTTAATGTCAAAGGATTCTCTTTGCTGACAAGGATCCCAACAACCATTGAGCACCTGTCACTAGCAACATGCTGACTGAAACATATATAATGTGCACTTTCTAGTTATGCTCCTGCCATTTCAGTCCATCTATCCTGTGCAAGGCAATGAAAACAGTCTCACCGCTAAAGAAACCCAAAGAAATGCTAGACTGTGACATAATCCTGGTACTTAAAATATCTCTAAATAGTCACAGCTTCATTTGAGGACATGTCTGCCATGAAAACGTGTGAAAAACAATGCAAAACATTCAAATTTCTAATTATTTTGTAAACTAAGAAAAAAGCTACTCTCACTTATGCGGAAGAATTTCTTTCTAAACATTTGAATTAAATCACATCTAACAAAATTAAGATGATATTATACAACTTATGTTTAATCTGTTCCAAGTGTTCGGAAACTGACAAATATTAGTTGGGGAGGGAATGACAAATATGTCAATGACAATACAAAACATCTGTTCAAATTCAGATAAGATTCTCACTAGGAAAATGAAACAATGAAGTATTTAAGATAAAATGAACTTAAGGCAAAAATAATAGGCCCTAGAGAGACACTAAACTTAAGGCTGTTTCACTGATGGGCACTCCTTTAAATTTAAGAAAGTTTATTTTGATTTTTATGCTTAAGTTTTAACACAACTTATACACAAGGCAATCTCATGTAGCTCTCAAAATATTGACATTAGAAGAGATATATGAAGATGAGTTAATTTCCAGATTCTCCATAATACTTAGCTATTTTAACTTACTAATAGAAAAATGACATGAAGTTTTTTAAATTAAAGTACAGCTCCTTACAAGGTTGTTTTGTAAGATTTTCCCATGAGCAAGATCCAAAACATATTAGGGAATTTTTAGAGGATCCCGCATATTCTTGTGGATAAGAAATTTTAAATTAACACACAAACATACACACAAAAGATACTCAAATACAGACTTCATCATGGAACTTGTATGGTAATACATCTTTAAGTTACAGTGAAGAATCCCTCATATACAGACTAGTATATTGTCCATTATAACAAACATCCATTCTGCCTTCTTTGGTTATCTTTCTGCATTTGTGTATCCCTCCATCCATTCACATACCTCCTCAGAGGAAACCTTTTTCATGATTCAGTGTTTAAAAACATGCCTGAAGTTTATGTAATTTTATATTATGTGTCCATAAACAGCATATAATATTGTCCTCTATGATTTATATATAAATGGTGCCATTATGCAAATACTTCTGCATCTTCCTTAACATGTTTGTGAGGGGTTTCTCCATGTGGATACTCACAGCTTTAGTTCACTGACTTTTAACTGTTCTATATTATTCCATTATGCAAATATACTAAAGCATATACTTTCACTTGATGAGTATTTGGTTTGCTTACAAGTTTTACCATAACAAAGAATGTTAGAATAAACATTCTTATAATGCATCCTGTCCTTCTCTAGAAGAGTATTTATGTAACAGTATTTCTCTAGAACTCATACTAGAAGCAGAATTCCCAGGTGTTTATGTATGCTCTGACTTCATTAGATTTTCCAAAATAGCATTACTGAGTGCCTGTATCAACTGACACTCCACCACCTGTGCAGAGTGTGCAGTCCCCACATTTTTGCCAACATACAATCTTCTCATCCTTTTTATTATCGGCCTATCTGATGAGTGTGGAATGTTATAATCTGCATTAGTATAATTCCTACTGATGTTGAAAATCTTTTCGTATGTGTATGGGCCACTCCTATTTCCTGTTCTGTAAATTGCTTAATCATATCCTTTGCTGAGTTTCTCATAGGTTGTTTCTTCCTTCTTGACTTGTAGGAATTCTTTTTTTATGATGAATACCAATCTTTGTCAGTTTCATGCATTACAAATATCTTCCCTAAATCTAATATTTGTCATTTTGCTTTGTTTATAGAATCTTCTGAGACATGAAATTTTAAATTTTAATACAGTCACATCAATCTTTGTGTGTATTCTGTTGTCTTTTCTAAAAAGTTCCCCTTTACCCAAGGAAGAATATTATTCTATTATTTTTTTAATGACAACGTGAAAGGTTTTTTTTTGCACTTACGTTTTAATCCAACTGAAATTGATTTTTATACATGGTAAGATATCAAATTTCACGATTGTCTCCTTAGGAATAACTACTTGTCCCAGTTCAATTTATTGAAGATTCTACCTTATCCGCTGATTTGTGATGCTTTCTGTCTTATATCAAGTTCCTATATATGTTAGCCTACTTCTGAGTCATTTTGTTTCACTGGTCTATTGGCCTTTCCCTGCACTAATACTTCAGTCTTAATTATCATAGCTTGTAATAAGTCTATAAATCTAGTAAGGAAAATACCCTTTCTTCATTCTTTAAAACTCTAATGTCTTTGGCCATTGGCTCTTTCATATTTTAGAATAACGTTAAAGATTTTAGTTTCCCTTTTAAAAAATAATACAAAAGATTAGTTTTTCTTTCTTCTCCCATGATCATTATTTCATTTACTGGCACTTTTATCAATTTCTCTGTCATAATTGTTTATTATATCTCACACTTTCTTCCTGAATTTTTTTTCTTGTTGAAAATTATTTTTAAAAGATGTTATTATCCATTTTTAGAGAGAGGGGAAGGGAGAGACAAAGAGAGGTAGGTAAACACAAGCCTCTCACACGCCTCCAACTGGGGACCCAGCCTGCAACCCAGGCACGTGCCCCGACTGGGCACCAAACCAGTGACGCTTCGCTTCATGGGATGATACCCAATCCACTGAACCATGCTGGTCAGGGCAAAAAATACTCTTAATAGTTCTTCTAGTGAGCATCCAAGAGTGGTAAAAATGTGAACAAACGTTTATTGAGTACTTATTAACATGCCGGTATTGCTATCAATTCTTTACAAATATTGATCCTCACAATACCCTATTCATTCACTTAATAAATATTCACTGAATGCCTACTGTGTGTTAGGCACTATTTAGGCACCTGGGCTATATCAGTGAACACAGCAGAAAATAACCTATAAGGTAGATACCATTATTTTCATTTATAGATAAGGAATCTGTGTAATATACTTAGCCTTTATATATCTCCTCAATCTTGAATAAAAGTTTATCCAGGCTTATTATTTTAGTATTAGAGTTACTTTCTTTGATCATTTTGAACGTATTACTCCATTACCTATCAGCCTCTATTATTTTGATAAGAAGTCTACTGTCTCTCTAATTGTCCTCCTCTGTAAGTAATGTCTTTTGTCTCTGATAGCTCTTGTCCCTATATCATTTATATTTTGCAATTTCATCACAGTACGTCTAGATAAAAATTTACTTTCATTTATTCTGTTTGGTATCTTGAGTGAACATTTATTTGCAGATGTATTTTTCATGAATGATCAAGATTCTTAACAATCCTCTCTTCAAATCCTGCTTCTCCATAATTTCTTACATTTTTTTCTTCTGAAACTTCTACTAAACGAATATTAAGAGTCTCCCAAGTATCAATTTAAAAAATATGTCCACAAATTATTCTATACTCCTTCGTCCTAGACATGGAGCTTAATTCCTCCTTCTTCAAGTATGGGCTGGACTTAGTGACTTACTTCTAACAAACAGAACACAGTGGAAATGATGGTATGTTAGGTTATTGTGATGGTTAATACTATGTATCAACCTGACTAGGCCACAGGGTGGCCAGATATTTAGTCCAACATTATTATGGGTGTTTCTATGAGGGTGTTTTTGGATGGGATTAATATTTAACTGGTATACGAAGTAAAGCAGATTATTCTCTAATGAGAGTGGGCCTTGTCCAATCAGTCAAAGACCTGACTAGAACAAAAGACTGACTCTCCCCCAGGTAAGGGAGAATTCTTCCTGCGGGATGGCCTTGGAATTGGGACATCCACTTATTCCTAATTTCAGACTCAAACTGAAACATCAGATCTTCCTGAGTCTCGAGTCTGCAGGCATCTAGACCAGAACTACACTGTTGGCTCTCCTGAGTGTCCAGCTTTCTGAGTCACTATATAGTACTTGCTAGCCTCCATGATCACATAAGCTAATTCTTTATAATAAGACTGCATACATACACTCGCTCTTATTTCTGTTTTCCTGGAAAACTCCGTTACAGTTGTAAAAAGGCTGTGGCTCTTCTTGGGTTCCTCCCTCCCCCACTGCTCATTTGGGAAAAGCTAGCTGTCACGTCATGAGGACTCTCAGGCAGGAGAGGCCCATGAAGAGAGAAACAAAGCCCTCTGGCCAACAGCTAAATAGAAACTCTGCCAATAGACCTGTGTGTGAACTTGGAGGCTGATCCTCAGGTGTAATCTAGCCCTAGATGACTACAGACTCTGCAACCTTGTTGGAAACCCTGAGACAAAACCGCTCAGCCAAACTACTCCCAGACTCCAGACCTACAGAAAGTGTGTGAGATCATTAACATAGGTTTTTTTAAGCCACTAAGTTTGGGGTAACTGGTAGACAGCACCAGATAAATGAACAGAGAAACTACTCACAGCAGTGCCTGACATTCAACGCTTTTACAAATTCAAGCACAAACCTCAGAGTTCTCTTCCAATGTAGCAGTTCTCTGTGTCTAATTTAGAATTTATTGACTTATTTTCTTAGTACAATGACTATCACTTATTTTTTAGATTTCTGATCAGTTCTTTTGCACAACTACTTATTCTTGCTGTTTTAGCCTGTGGCCCATTTCTTGTTTTATTTTTTAAAATATTTTTCCTGTTCTGTTTAAAAAATATGCTTTCATTTACTTCTCCGAACTCCAACCCCCTGCCTCAGTCTTTAGTCTTCCCTAAGGGTCTTGCAGACCACCCCATCCACAACCACGTCTTCTACAGAAAGTAAGCGGTCCCACTCCACAGTGCCGTGGGGGACACTGCAGAGCCAGGTGGAGGTTTGGCTCAATCATGCCCGTGAGGCATGGCCAATGCCAGGCACCTGGTACAGTTTTTGGTATATCTACCGAGGTGCAAATACCCTCCTTTCTCCATTTCCACCCGACCCCTGGAGTGGCCTGTACAGCCATGTAAACATAGTCACCTAGCTCTAACTGACTCCTCCCATGTGGAGACATGATTCTTTTGAGATAGTTTGAAATGAATTCCCTGTTGAATGGTTCTTCTAGTTAAAAATGAGTAGACAAAAAATACTTACCGTCAAGAATACCATATTGACCTATCTGGACTGTTCCTTATAGGAGCTATACCTATTGCTTACAGTCTATCTTAAAGATTATAACTTTAAAGCATAAACAACTCATTGTTGAATTAAGATTCTAATAATTATATATTTAGAAAATATCTTGTGTAAGGGTAAGTGCATTCTGGAGAAATTTCAAGTCATAGAAGAATTCATGGCATACTATACTTATTCAGGCAAATATTTTACAATAACTTAAACAATCTGAACATTAAATTGGAAATTAAAAATTCATTTAATAACAGAGAGAACTATCATTCTTCATTCCCACTTTTAAAAAGTAATGTAGGGCAAAGGAGATTTATGTTGAATGATATCACACATCTTTGCTAAATAAGAGGTGTGAGCTTGAATGCTGAGACCAAGAAATGAGGGGACAGAGGTGATGGCTAAAGAAAAAAACAAGGCTGACCTTGGAAAAAGATGCTGTGAGGTCTGTAACAAGGAGTCAAGTAGAGATAAATCACAGGGCTGACAGGTAGCACGGAGGTGAGCAAGCACAAGTGAATGGTTTCATGCCTCTGTCCAGCAAAGCTCAGGATGAGCCAGAGACTGTGTGAATACCCAAGTTTAAAAAACCCCTCTGTAGACCAATTTCCATTCTCTCTAAATCCAGTTAAACAGTTTCCTCCTATCATATCTTTAAAATATTCTTTCACTATGCTATTAGTATTCAGAATTAATGCTACTGATGCTAAAGCAAACAGGAGAAACTAATTCTTCATTTTCAGATACAAAAGGGCTTGATTTTGTAGATCAGACTCCATGATTTGGAGCAGGAGTTGGCAAACTACTGCCCACAGGCCCAATGCAGTCACCAGCTGTTTTGTAAATAAAGTTTTACTGGAACACAGTCACACTCATTCATCTATTTATTGTGTATGGTTATTTTCATACCACAACACCAGGGCTGAGTAGTTACAACAGAGACCACACAGCCTACAAAGCCTGAAATATTTACTGCTTTGCCCTTCACAGAAAAATTCTGCCAACCCCCACTTTAAAGGACAATTCCACTGTAATGAGTATTTGCAGCACTTCGAGAACACACAAATGGACAGATTAAAGCTACATTAAGTATTCTATGAAGAGGCATTCAGATATAAGAGTGAAAAATTTTAAGACTCCCTTATTTCAGACTTAAGATATTTTTTAGGTCCCTAAGTCTACAGATTCTGCTGTGGTTAGTTATCCAAAACTCATTCAAGAGAAGCATGAGAGTAGCTCTATAAAGCTAAAATACAATTTAAAGGGAGAGTAAGTAATTTGTATAAGGCAAGGCAGCATTCATTTTCAAATGAGTTTGTAATTTTTAAACCAAAGCCCACCTTATTTAAATCACTGCAGAAAGAAATTCACTAAGAAATAACTGATCATGTTAATTTCTTCTACAGAATTATCAAAGCAGACCCTAGGTGAGCACTGGCATCTGGTAGTGAAATGTATGTTCATAAAGAAAGAACCCTTTTGCATTCCACCTAAAGTCTACCTACTAACCCAGTTTATCAGCTTTAAAATCCAATGGATAACTATAAATTAAAGATAATTATTAGTGCCTCTACTTGTTACAAGGAAATTTATTAAGAGGTAAAGGAAAGCAGGAATTGAAATTTTCATTGACAGCCTTTTAAGAGATGCTACCCATGAAGTTCATAACCTCCCATACTCCAGACTTCTAAATTGCTAAACAAAAATAGTTCATAAAATGATAATGTTTATTCTAGTCACATTTACATAGGCCAGATTTATGGCTTAGTAGCTATATTATGTATATTTATAATATCGTCAGACAGTATATAACCAATGTATGCAGTACTATGTTAACTACTCTATATTTATACTTGTTATAACTAGTTTGTAACTTTTACTCAAAGTCTTTGCTTATCTTAACTAAGGAATGCAACCCTTAATTATAACACTCTTAGCTAGGATTCCAAATCAGTATTCTCTACTTTAATACATGATTCCTAGAAAGCATATTAAAGGAACATATAACAAGTTTTTTATATTACAGACACACAGTAGCTAAAATATAGACTAGTGGCATCACTTGCTAACAAACATGACACATTTCAAACACATCAGATCAATGTCTACATGTAATGAGATGGGTTGTATAAAAGTATATTCACTAAATGAAAATTCATAAATTTGCATAATGAATACCAGCAAAGAAATCCTAGTAACACAATCACTCAATTACTGGAATTTAAAATACACATATATGTGTGTGAATCTCTTTCTCTAATTTTTTAGCCTCAGTGTTCCAGTATCAATAAATTTGTATAAGGAAAATATAAAAGTTGAAGTATTTTGAGGACTATTTAAAATACCTGAAACTAACTATATGTAGAAATAAACAACATCATTCTAGAATAGTGCAATTCAATTACTTTACATAGACTTGCTGTGAACCATCCACTACAAACTGTTCCTTTGTACACAGTGTAGATATGCAACGTGGTACAGGTTATAACTGATACATAACCACAATCTGAAAATAACACTGTTGCCCTGGCTGGTGTGGCTCAGTGGATTGAGCTGCAAACCAAACGGTCTCAGGTTCAATCCCCAATCAAGGCACATGCCTGGGTTGTGGGCCAGGTCCCCAGTAGGGGGCATGCAAAAGGCAACCACACACTGATGTTTCTCTCCCTCTCTTTCTCCCTCCCATCCCCTCTGTCTAAAAATAAATAAATAAAATCTTTTTCTAAAAAAAGAAAATAATACTGCCTTTCACAGGTTAAACTTTCAGATTAGCATTGTGGTAGAAATGTTCGACTTCTGATTAATCTCCAAAAAGAAATGATTAAAGACCATATATGACACAATAAAGCTCTTACACATGCCTTCGAGGAGGGAAAAAAAAGGAACCTTCTTTAAACTAATTTTAAATAGTTAAAGCTACAGACTCAAAAATTTGGTGCTATAGTATGAGATTTAGTATCAGGTTTAAATTATTTGTTAAATTCCAGAAATGCATGTGTATAATAGACAAAAATCTAAGACTAAATCACACACATCTTCCTTACCATAGTCTTACTTCAGAACCTATTTTTACCATTGTGGTGGATCTCTCCCATAATAATATAGAATAATAATAATAGCATTTTTGCTCATAGATAACTAAACTGATCAATTTCTATAGCAACCTGTAATGAACAATGGCAGAGATATACTGCAAGAAAGTCATGGCAGTTTGCACACTAGCTGGACTTGGCAGTAACCTTCCAGACTATATAAAGAAAGAATGTTTCAATCAAAGGAGTAAGGGTTAGAGACGATCATGGAAGCATGCAAGAGGAATTTCAGGCACCTGTTTGTTGACACTGTTCATCTAAATGATGCCCAGCTAAGAGTGCACTGGTCCAAAAACTTTATCTATCTTCTCCTAAAAGTACCTCTTTTCTTCCTAATATGGTGTCAACCTGTTCTGTGCTGATGCCCTTAAGCATTTGTCACATACTTCTCAGTGTTCTCACTCTAAACTCACCAAATAAGTCATACTACTACAATTTGGTTTCACTTTTGACATGTCAACAGTGAGAGAATATAGTAATCAGCTCTCTCTGTCGTTTCCAACTAGATTGCTTTTTTAAAAGATTCTTAAAATTGGTATTTTATTACAGTTGTCCTAATTTTTCTCCCTTTGTCCTCTAGTGCCCATCCCACCCCCCAACTCCCATAGTCAATGCCCACCTTGTTGTCCATCTCCATGGGTCATACATGTTCTTTAACTAGTCTCTCCCCCTTCTTTCCACCATTATCCAAGTAGATTTCTTATAATCTGGTTTACTGGTCACTGTTGTGAATGTGGTTGCTAATGAGTCTGACCCCCCCCAAGCTGCCCCCCTGCTCCCACTACACTGACAAGTCAGACTTCTTGACCCTGATGGACCCACAGTCCATTCCTTAGATGACATTCACCCAACCCCATCAAAAGCCTCATATTCCTATCAGAACTTCTACAAAGCCTATCAGGATAGAGAGAAGTATAGATATTCTTTCCTAGAAACAGAGTGTTTTTAAAAGTGTGTTTATTTTAGTATATGATAATTAGTAACTTAAATATAAATTCTTAAAATCTTAATTCTTGATTTTGTTTAAGAAAAAATAATTAATATCCTTTTGTTTTATATGTTACCTAGAAAATCTGACTATACTGAATTTCAGGTGACAATTAGCTAATGACAGCCTGTATTAGTCAATTTAGGTGACCAAAGTGGGTTGTTCCTATTTCAATTTCTCCTCATGGCCTTGGTTAGTTGTCAGAAATGGCTCTGCTAAGTGAACGTCCATCCCTTTCATTTGCCATACAGTTTGATCTTATAGTCTGAGTTTGTTAAATGCACTGGCTCTATTAAAAGGAAGGCCATCCCTGCTTTTACTTACCAATATACAATAATGTGTCTTTCAAATCAAATAAGAATGCAGCTAAGAAGACCACTTTATCTATGTGTCAGAAAGCAAATTCAAGGTACTAAACCAAATCATACTTTTTTCAAAAGGCAGTTTATGTATTGTTCATAGGACGAGATGCTTTTCATCAACAGACAGAGTGGTATGCATTTATACTTTTATTTCCATTCTGCCAAATAAACTGGTACAGAAAAAAGAAAGTGGGAGAGTGTTGATATGCAACAGAAATAAAGATCAACTACTTTTGCCGTTTTCTGGTTCACGAAGATGAAGGCAGCAGGGTCCTTGAAACTGCTGTCCCAGCCCAGTAGGCCAGGTAAACAGCTGCCGAGCCATACTTTCGGATTACTGTCATATACTAGTCCCCCACAATACCTATAATCAGTTTTTTCACTTCTTCAGATTCTTTCAATTTATGCTCTATCATTCTTGAAGTGAGGCAATCAAAACTGGATGCAGGTGTTCCATTTATAACTCCAACTTTTAAAAACCACTCTTGGTTTTCTTGTCTGCTGCTAAGCAACAGAATGACATTCTTACTGAGCTACCTGTTATGTCCCATCTCACCCCTATACCAAATACATTTCTTTTCCAAACAAAGAAGAGGTAAATAGGCTCAAATGTCTAACACCAACCCATACTGCTTTAGTAAACACAGGACTTCACTTAAACATACTTTTTACGCAATATGTTAAAAAGTTAGCATTATGCCACCTAACAAATTATAAGAAGAGAAACCCCACAAAAAACCTGGAATTATCTTCTGGAGGGTGGGACCCTTGTAATACAGGTTTCCCCTGCTAGCCGAGTGTTCTAGGAACCCATCTGTACCAGTGTACAAGCTGGCTTTGTTGTGAGAGGCTGTGTTTGGCTTCACTGAATTTTTTTTGAAGTCTCTTTAAATGCACTTGCCCATTTCATGGTGGGTGGTGATTTACAAGTGCACCTGCCCACACCTCTCTGGAGGTTCGGCAATTTTTGACCAGAGGCATGACCCTGTGCCACCCTCCCTACTCACCAGATCTTGCCCCAGGCAACTTTTTGTTTTGTTTTGTTTCCCTGGAAGAAACAAGTCCTCAAAGGGAAACATTTTGCCACCGTGGAAGAGGTGAAACAAAGAAAAAAACAGCAGAAGCACTAACAGGCATCAAAATTGACAACTTCAAAAACTGTTTTCAGCAGTGGGAAAAAACATCTAGATAGGTGTACTGAATGAAATGGAGAGTACTTTGAAGGTGAATGAAGTTTAAACATGTAAAAAAATACACAATTTTTTATAAATAAATTCATTTTGGGGGGGTCCTCCCCTCGTATGACTTGCCTGCTCTGCTAGAACAAAGCACCATAGGCTAGGTTGCTTAAACAACAGAAATTAGCTTTTTCCTAATTCTGGAGCCTACAAGTCTGAGAGATCAAGGTGTCAGCAGGGTTAGTTTCTTCTAAGGCCTCACTTCTTGGCTTGAACAACAGGAATTTGGGATTAGGGACCACCCTAATGATCTCACTTATCCCTAATCACCTCTTTAAAGACCCTATCTCCAATACATCATGAGGTAGTAGGAGTTAAAACATCAACACATGAATTTTGGGGTGACACAACTCAGCCTACAGCACAAGTATTTAAGAGTATTTTGCAGACATATGCCCCTACTGGGGTAAAGGAGAATTGTATCTTCTACTTATTTTCAAATGGTTCAGGGGCAAAAATGCATATAGTAGGAGAATTTACTATTTATACAACTGTTTGCATAAAAGTTTTTCTTACTTTTAAGTCAAATTATTTCAAAAAAGAAGTTTTTCCTTTAAGAATTTAAAAGTCTACTTAATGAATTAAATTTTTACAGCATTCCTCTCATGAAAATACATCATCATGTGTGACTAACGAAGTGCTTGCAATCAATGTTTATCATATATAACAAGGATCTTATGAATAGAGAAACCAAAGGAATGGAAACAAACTTCTTCCAACCATTATATACTGAATACCTATCTAACTCTACTACAGTTACTTCCTTGTCACAGATAGAAGAAGAAACTAAGTACAATTAAAAAGTTTTTTTCCTGTCTGTTCTAAGTCTCATCTTTTGCCTGAAGTTGCCTACACAACCCGAAAAGGTTCCCCAAATTCAGTAAAAAGGAAACTACCCGATTTACCAATCCATTTCACTAATTATTCTGGGATCACGCAGTAAGTGTGGTGAAAATCTCAACCCTAGGGTCATTTCTTCTCAGGTTTCCCACACGGACCACTCTCCAAACAAGCATAACATGTGACACTGGAGCACGCACTGGGCTTCTCCTAACAACAGTCACGTGGCAGCGTGTCTCTCTTTAATACGGTAGCAGCTCCTTTACTAGGCACATATTCACTGCTCTCAGTCTGCTGAAATCCAACAAGTGTGCACCACTAAATCGCAAATCACTTATACAGCGACTATATATTGTTTTGGTTGACGTTGTAAGACAGTTGTTGTTTCTTTAACAAAGTGATTTTTCATCTCAATCTTAAATACATCTGAAGAAAGAAAAAGATCTCATGAAGTAAATTAAAACAAACTGAACTATATTTCACTATTCATTAGGGTTAAAAATTCTGAATAAATACAGTTCAAATATTTTCTTAACAAGAGTTTCAAGTTGCTGATCGACCCACCCATCTGCCTAGTAAATATCATTATTTGGTAGAAAAGACCAACTTACGCTAATTTATCTAGTAATGAAAAAATGAATTGATAAAAGACAGCTACTGCTCATTTATTCAATACAAGTTTTCTAAGTATCTACTACATGCTATGGTGAGTAATACTATGGTGAACACCAGACACTGTTCTATGTACTAGCAGTAAAGAAGTAAACAGTCAAACATGGTCCCTCCCATTTAGGAATGAACATTCCTTTCACCAGAAACAAATCTTAAGTGTGAAGAGAGATAATGAAACCTCATCTCTCTTAGCACTTGATAGAAAAAATAATATTTAGGAAGATTGGTAAGAAGACTTCATGGAGATAGGGCTAATAGTGTAGGAATGTACTGAGTAAATCTATATTATCACTTCACATCTACACAAATCCATTTAATTTACAGTTTGTTTGTTTTTTACACATGTGACCTAATTTGGACTTCTCAATAGCTTATGTAATAGGATAAGATGTTTTAAAATAGATTTAAAAAAAAAATTAGTGTAAGTGACTTGCCCAAGCACATAAATCTTTCCCATGAGAAAGCCAAGATAAGGACCGAGTTTTATGACTTGGGAATTTGATACAGACTAAATAACAAATATCTCCCCAGGTTTTAAATGATCACATAATGTGTGAATCAGATAGATACCCAAATCTTGCTGCTAAGCAGTTTAATAACAGCTAAAGTCTCAACAAGATCCTATTGCTGCTTTTTCTCTCTGTGGAATGCTAGCCATAGTATTAGCCATAACAGTGGAGCTAGGGCAGAAAAATCTTAATGATCTAGGCCACCATAAAATGTTGGGCTCAAAAATTGGTGACAATGACACCTGGGACTTGTTTTAAGGCTGCTTTCATTTTACTCTACTACCAAAGCAGCAATCACACAGTACCAAGGTTATGCACTGGAATACATCCTCAGTTCTTGACAAGGTTACACATGAGGCTAAGTGGTCAACACAGCAGCCATGCTAGTGAAATCTATCAGGCAGAGAGAAGGCCAGTCCCCTGGGCCCTCTGCCTGTTTCACCACTGCCTCATAAAGAAGCTGTATCAGCATGCCAGGTCCTACATACCAGCAAATAAGGCAATTCTTACCCTACTACTATAGGTTCACTCATATTGGGTAATCAGACCTTCAACATGCCTGGACATTCCTAACCACTTAAGAATACACCACCTAGACATCAACAATATATTACTTTCAGACCAATAAAAACATGGGCTAACATTATTTTTATGCTGGCATTCACAGACAACAGTCTTCTTATTTTACAAATAAACAGTCTAGGAATTTGAGACACAATGTGACTTAGCCTAGATTACTAAGCTTATTACTGATAGGGTCATAACTATAATCAAAATCTTCTTTCCACCATACCAGGTCACTAGTTAAACTCTAGCTAAATATTTTCCCCAAAATCAGGAATGCTGCATTAAACAGCAGCTCTCATACTCACATAATTTCAGGCTTCCATAGATTAGAAAAAAATCTATGTCTAGAAAAAGGTATCTACTCTAATCTACCAATTTAAAAAAAGCTATACACCCAGGTGGTTTTATAGGTAAATTTTATCTAACAGATAATTTCCATTTCTTCAAGTTATTCCAGATCAGAGGAAAAGATGCGAGTTTCCCAAATCATTTTGCTATGCTGACACAATCCTAGCCCTATACCTAATAAGACAGCATGAAAAGGAAACCACAGTTCAATTTCACTTAAAGAAGCAGATGCAAGGTATTTAAAGAATATTTCCCACCAACCAGGCACTGTTGTAGACAAATCATTTGATTCACACAACTCCTCTTTGAGATGCATGCCAGTTTTACCTCCTTTATATACTTAATAAAAGGGAAAGCTGAAGCACACGGGGTCAAGAAACTTCTGCAAGGTTAACATGAGGAGAAAACAATACAACTAGAATCTAAACCGAAGGAGTTTGACTCCAAAATGTTAGGAAATTAACCTAGCTATGTATTAAATTAAAAACATGTAGAGATTGCTCCAGGAAAGCAAAGACTGTTCAATATAGACCATTATATTAATACATAAAAGAAGAAAAAAGATGAGTGTTAATAGAGGCTTTAAAAACATAAAATATACATTTTTGATAAAATATTCTTAATCAAACAAGAATGATAAAGACTATTTATCAGAAAACACCATCAAACAACAAATAAAATTAGCAAGGTACATAAGAAATTGTCTGTTTAGTTGACTACTGAAGTCCCAGGGCCCAGTAGTGCCTGGCACAAGATATGTAGTATTTTTTGTATGAACATAAAAAACATAAAACATTGAGGAGATTCCATTATATTAGAAGGTTGGTATGCCCCTGGCTGGTGTGGCTTGGTGGTTGGAGCATCGTCCCACAAACCAAAACGTTGCCACTTCAATTCTTGGCCAGGGCACACGCCTGGGCTGCAGGTTCAGTCCCTAGTCGGGGAGTGTATGAAGCAACCAGTCAGTGTTCCTCTCTTATATAGATGTTTCTCTCCCTCTCTTTCTCCCTCCCTTCCCTTCTCTCTAAAATCAAGAAGAAAAAACATGAAAGAAAGAAAGAGAGAGAGAGAGAGAGAGAGAGAGAGAGAGGAAGGAAGGAAGGAAGGAAGGAAAGAAATTATACTGGCATACCTGTCTTGACTCTAATATTCCACATTATTTATTAAGTTCTATCTAATGTAGTATTGTAATAATGCTTTAAGTATTGGAAAAGAAAGAAAAAGTTTATTTCCAGATTATATAACTCTATCATTAGGAAATCTAAAAGACTAAAAAGTTATTACAACAATTATAGGCATGTTGTAAGGTGAGCACATACAATATATACAAAAATCAAATTTTCCTTTATACTAACAATAACAAACTAAAATTAAATAGAAGATAAAATAGTATCTGAGACTATAAAAGGCAAGAAATAAATTTAACCAGAAAGATATAAACCTTAGGTGAAGAAAACTATAACATACTCTTGGACATAGAACAAGAACCTACATGAACAGATGAGAAGCCTCCTTAAAGAGCAAAATGAAACATAGTGAATGTACTTTTAATAAAATCCTCTGTGAAAGATATGTCTGGAAGAATAATACACAAGGATTTATGGGGAAAAACATTCAAAAAGACTAGAGACTTCCCCCTGCCACATGGTAAAACACACTCCAAAACTGCCATGATGATATCACTCTTACTACTGTTTTTAGCAGCGACTACTTTTTGAGAGTTAACCATGTTCTAGGCATCCTCCAAGCATTCACATGTAACTGAATTCCTACAATGATGATATGAAATCTGTATTTTTATTATCTCTATTTTAGAGATGAGGAAACTGAAATACTGAGAGGCTGAATACCTTGATTAAGGTAAATATTTATTTGCTAATCTTTTCCAAATCCATTCTAGAGGATGGAAACTTGGCAATGAGAAAGACAGATAAGGCCTTCCTGAAACTTATCTCCCAGGTAAGGAGAGAGATAACAGCAAGAAAACAAATAATCTCAGAGTGATAAAGATGCTGAAAATAAAATAAAATGGGAGACATGAAAGAAACAAACAAACTAGAAAGGGGGCTCACTTTTATCAATGTTTAAGAAGCCATCTCTGAAAAAGAAAATTAAGTTGAACATCAGACTAAGAGGGAGGCAACCGCATAAGGCTAGGAGAATACTGCAGACAGACAGAAGAGAAAAAGCCATGAGCTGGGACCAGATCGGAATGTTCAAGGAACAGAAAGAAGGCCAACATGCCTGGAGTGCAGGAAGCAGGTGTAGGAGAACAAGTGGGTGTTACTACAGGGGCCCAGGCACACACTCCGACCGGGCAACACCACCTGCAGGGCTCCCTCCCACAGCAATGACGGCATGTAAATGTAAAATTCTGTGGTAGTGGGGAGGGGTGCGGCGGGGGGAGACAGATAACTGTACTTGCACAATAAAAAAACAAATTACAAAAAGAATAAAAATGACTTAGAAAAGGGAAAAAAATTCTAATGTAGTTTGTAAAAGAAAAACAGCTGGAAAAAACTAAACACTGATATTTTGGAGAATGGCGGAGTAGATTATTGAGTAACATATACTACCCAGTTAATGGAAAGAGTCAGGTAGTAATTATATAATGACCTCAAAAGATGTCATACAGGTATTATGTGGAAACAGCCTGTAGATCAATATATACGACATAATCCCATTTTTCTTAAATGAGACTCTACGGCACCAGAAATTTTAACTCCTAAATCTGATCCTGGAAAAATTCCACTTTGCTTCCTCCTACTCCGAGCAGAAAGCCCTCCTGCATGCCAAGCTTCTACTCCTTCCCCTAATTCATTGCCTGCCACTTCGGCCCATTGCTTGTTTATTTACCTGAAAACATGAAGAGCATTACAGAATTTTTAAGAGCACAGAGAACATCTTATAACTAAAACAAGAACAAAAAAGACTCTAAATAGTTTTAAAATGACTAAATTGGTTCTGATGGTTTTTGAATAGCCAGGGGGCACCGGAAACTTAATCTATTTAAAAACCAGAAATAAGCAACTAAATATTCAGCTAGCTATATGTATATATGTAAATATGTAAATGAGTTATTCCTACCTAGCAAATATGTAAATGAGTTATTCCTACCTCTACTTTCGTTCGATAGAGAACAAGCCGTTTAAGGCCATGTAATTTGGCAATGTGGTTGAAAGCTTGCGGTGGCAGTTTATCACAGGATGACAGATTTAACTCCTGTAGATTTGGACACGTCTCTGAAATAATCTCCAAGCAAGTTTCATTTAGGAAGTGGCTGCAAGATAACTCAAGGCGCACCAATTCGGATCCACAACCCTTCAGAAACCTGGAAAAATAATGATCAACAGTTAGGTTTTTCCTCTGGATTTTGTAGAACTACAAGTATTTTTTTTGCAAGTACCTTGGAATTATATCAACTCTATGCAGACACCTTCAGAAGAATGGATTTCTATTAGGGAAAATGTAAAACTTGCTTCACTTAAATACTCATTTACTACATGCTGAAATAGGCATGGTTAAGCTGAAAGAAATCAACCCGAGAAGATAAAATGAACTCACATCACAAAAAAGGTCAGCTAAGTCAAAAATTAAGAAAGCAGAGCCTATGTGTCTCCAGTGTACATGAAATTCCCATCTAAGTTAGTAGAGCCAAAAAACAAAACTCTAAAGTCTGGCAAGCCATTACCCACCTAATCAGTAGCTATTCAATACTGGTTAATTTACTTTGCACGTGGTACACAAAGTGACAGCTTTAATTAAATGACCTCAAAGCAAATCAAACTAGCTTCATCTCAACTCAGTGTTTTCTGGGCTGGCTTAACTGTACTGCTGTGATATGTTCCTTGTATAACTGTTACTATTAGGCAGTTAGACTGATGTTGAAATTACTACAAGATGTTAAAATGCTGCCTCACATAAAATACAGAGAAATAATTCAATGTAGAGGACATAAAATTCCTTTTCAGAACAGAAACAACAATATCTTAGTTACATTACAGATGCAGGAAAACAATTCTGTTCAAAATCACCTGAAAATAATCTAAAAGTAAACATGAGTCTAGGGGTATTTGAATCCATGAAACTATCAACTAAGCAAACTGAACCTTCAACAGGTGTACCAACCATGCTTGTCCAGGTGTTTTGACACTCTCTTGCCCATCTCAGGGTTGCATCAGTAACATAATTTTAGTTTATGGCATGTCTTTTTCCTAAATGATTTAATTAGCTTACAAATGTAACAGGGTGTAGGCTGGGAGGCCCCAGGGCCCCCTAAAAGGGGGATTTGTAATGAGATCCAGAACTTAGGGTGTCTGGGAATATAGGATATTCCCTATAGGCCTGACTAGGGCAAGGGAGACTTGGAGCAGGGCCATTGGGAGTTATTTTGCATATCACCAGCAGGCTAGCTTACAGCCTGAGTGGAGCCAGAAAGGATGCATTACTTTGAACCATGATGTAACTGGGAGGCTACACCTGCACAAGAGCTTCAAGATGGTTATTCCATGCCAGGGGCCATGCCTGCCTGAACTAACTATGGCAGCCCAGAAAGGCTGAAAATACGGGAGTGCTGGCAGGCGGAGTCAACTGAGGGAGGAGTAGGAAATGGGGTTACAGAGGAGGTTCTAGGCTGGGATTTAAAGTAAACACGAGGGACAAGAGAGACAATGCAGGACTAGGAACGGAGACAATGCAGGAGACAACGGAGGACAACAGAGACCAAGCATGAAATAAAGGGGGGAAGGACTCTAGCTGGTGGGCCACATGGTTTTGGATTAAAACTGGAGATCATGGTGGCAACACAGCTAATGGAGCTGGGGACTGCGGGAGACCTACCCAGCTGAGCATGGATTACCGGGAGGAACTGGGAGTCTAGCCAAGCTATGGACTTCTATTTCTTTTCCTGAGATAATGGTACTCTTGACTGGGCTGGCTGGGCAAAGGAAGTAAGGCAGGACTGTGTGTGTTTGTTTGTGGGTGTTTTAAAGGGACTTAGGGATTTTAATGGCAACATTCTGCCATTACTCTAAACCAGTATAATTTTGAATAAACAGTTCCTTTCCTTTTTACCAAACTCTGGCATTGAGAACCACAATTCCTAACACATGGCAGCAGGCAAAGAACCAAATGACAGAGAGACCCCAGGGGAGGGGGCTTGTCTCGGTAACAGTATCTGGACTCTCTTCCCAACAGTTCGTGTCAGTAACAGTACCTGCAATATGGAGTGCCAAAAAACTGTTACAGAATGGACCCATCTGGGGAGAGACACTGTTACCAAAGGACACAAACCTAAAACCAAAGACTCCAGGGGAGGGAACTTGCTTTGGAAATAGTATCTGGGCTCCCCCAATGGGTTCAATCTGTAACACAAATACACACACAAAATAAAATTAACTAAACCAATCACTTAAACAAATAAAGACATAACACTGGACTTGTAAGTCCAAAGTTGGATTTCTTGCCCTGTTCCACTACTTTCTTGCATATAACCTTGGAAAAGACACTTACCTAAGCCTCTGCATTTCCTTGGTTGCAAAAGGCACACTAGAATTATGAAACAGTGCTCAATACACTACCTCTTGGTTTTGAACATCAAACAATATGTGAAAAGTTTCAAAAGATCAAAGCACCCCAAAAACACTAAAATAAAAGTTAATTCTTAGCCAAATCACATTCAAACAATAAAAAGTACAGTTGCTACAAATTTATTTTAAATATGCAAATAACTCTGTAGCCCACACATCTTATTTACACTTGAACACCCATTTATTCTTAATCCATTGCAAAATGTGTCTGCTCTCCCTAAATTCAGCTTTTCTTTTAAAAAGGCAAATTCAATAGCCTTTATTTTCAGTCTTTGTATTACTTGACTTCCTATATCATTTCGGACAACTACCCACTCCTTCCTTAAAATTCTCAGATACCTCTCAAGCTACTCTCATTCCTGGATTCCTCCCACTGGTCTGACTACTGTTATGTCTGCTAGTTGTATAAACTAAATTGCAGTTTGCATCAAGCACATTCATTCATTTATTCATTCATTTGACAAATATTTATTGAGCTCCTACTATGACCTGGCATTACTCTAGGCACTGGGGAATTAAGAGTGGACAGAACAAAGTCTCTGCTCTCATGGAACTTCATATATTTGAGTAGTAGAGGTAGACTATAAACAAATAAATGACTAAAATAAATACTGTATTAAAGAGTGAAAAGTGTCAAGGAGGAAATGAAAGCAGGGGAGAGTAACAGGAAATAATACCAAGGGTGGATAAGGTAGTCAGAGAAGCTTCACTGAGAAGGTGAGTTGACACCCAAAGGAAGTGAGGGGGTGAGTGAAGCAAGTATCTGGCAAAGGGAGGGGCAAACACAAAGACTCGGCAAGATAAAAGGCAGCTAATGCAGGAGGCACAAAGTAAGGGGGAGATGAGTAGCAGATCAGAGAGGTAAGGGGCAGCCCATACAGTGTGTGTCCTATAGACTTTGGCTTTTATTCTGAGGGAGATAGGATTCTGAATCACAGAAGGGATTTCAGCAAAGAAGTGATATAGCCTGTTTGTATTTTAACGTAATCGCTCTGGTTTCTGTGCAGATAAAAAACTGAAGGAAACAAGGGTGAGACAGAGGGACCAGCAGGATACCACTGCAATATTCAGGGAGGAAGGATGGTGCACTGGATCCAGGTGGTAGCACTGAACGTGGTTTTCACTACTGAGATTCCAGATCTATTTCAAAGGCAGACAACGTATGAGATCTGTCCAGAAGGCATCCAGCCATGTAATTTGAAAAATAGAGACATTTATTGAAAAAGATAAAAGAAACATTGTAGGTAGGACAATGACACCTCAGTCCCCCTCAAAGTAGGTACCTCAGGACCTCACACAGTTCTCCCAATTGCCATCAGCTGCCTCATTGTATTTTCCTGATTCTTATCGATGGTCTGAAATCTCTTCCCTTTCAAAGGTGATTTTAGTTTTGGGAAAAAAGCCAGAAGTCGCAGGGTGCCAAATCTGGGCTCTATGGGGTCTGAGTAACCTGGGTGATTTGGCGTTTTGTCAAAAAACTCTGCACAAGACGTGATGCATAAGCGGGCATGTTGTCGTGATAAAGCCTCCAATCACCAGCTGCCCAGCTGCCCAGCTGCCCAGAGCTATGGCCTTCTGAATCATCCAAATAGTTTTCTCAGAGGAATGTTCAAGCTTAACACAAAATTTGATGTGGATTTGCTGCTCAACTCAGACATTTTGAATGCAATAGCCACACAGTACACATGCTCTCTCAGTGCCATCTACCACTCCCACTGACTAATACAGTGATCTTGTCACTGCTCACACATGCATGTTCCAATCTACTGTCCTTGGCGGCCAGGTTACATCAATGTCTCACAAACTGTTCTCATTATATTAATAATGGCTGGACTATTTCTGGACAGACCTCACATACTAAGGTAGGCTATACCTTCTAAACACTGAATTAAACTGTGGCTTATCTATTCCTCAACAACTATCTATTCTTCTCTTAACCATAAGTTCCTTACTAATTTGTTTATATTGAGTTTTATAAGCTGCCTAAATCCTTTGGCATTTGAAACAGATTCTTGGTATATCCAGTACATAGCACAATATCAGGCATGCAAAAAAAACATGATGAGAGTTTGTTGAATGAATCTTCCAATTATAAAAATTCACTTGAATAATTTAGTCCTGGCTGGCGTGGCTCAGTGGACTGAGTGCCACCCTGTGAACCAAGGGGTTGCCAGTTCGATTCCCAGTCAAGGCACATGCCTGGGTTGTGGGCCTGGTCCCCAGTTGGGGGCACATGAGAGGCAACCACACATTAATGTTTCTCTCCCTCTCTTTCTTCCTCCTTTCCCCTTTCTCTAAAAATAAATAAAATCTTTAAGAAAAACAAAAGAATTTAAGTTCCTTCTATTTTGGAAAAAAGTTCAATAGACTCAGGGTATTTTTGCCTTAACACAGTCAAACTGTTCCCAAAGACAATGACAAATTAACATTTTATCTTAATCGGAGTATACATAGTAGCTCTTCATTATTTATAAACAAGCAATCTAGAAATAACTGGACATAAAGTTTCAG
Organism: Tonatia bakeri; assembly: GCA_004024845.1. Taxonomy (NCBI): domain Eukaryota; kingdom Metazoa; phylum Chordata; class Mammalia; order Chiroptera; family Phyllostomidae; genus Tonatia; species Tonatia bakeri. Next base: position 97,659 of record PVIA01003243.1, on the reverse strand, counting down.
AGAACTAAAGATACCCTATTTTAATTTGATACTTCTGAAATTAACTTCAGCTCACAGAAGTTAAGCGAGTATATTAGCTCTCTTAAAATTAAAATGCTTAAGCATCTTATCTCTTAAAGGTCTTCATGATTTGACAACACTTTGTTCTACAATTCTTTTTCAGATCGGACTTGGGATACTTTAACATTCCTTTTCTCCTTACATTACTGAACTTTTCCTCTCTAAAGAATTTACAGAGTGAGATCAAGTCAATCACCAGCAAGCCAACTATTAACAGTCTAGAAAACTTCCCAAATTAATATAATGAATGACAGCATTTGAAAGCACAATAAAGATAATGATCATGCCTAAACTGCCTCTGAGCAGATTATTTGGTCAATATCCCTAAACTCTCTCTTCCTAAACTTACAAGATCTACATTACCTCTTTTCCTAACATGTCCATTCCAAGAAGGCAGAAGTACCAGCAGACCCAATTAGCTGAATACAACTCTTGTTTCCTTCCTTAATGCTGCTCATGTCACTTTTATTTTAATGCATAATTATATAATGTTTTTGTCGTGATCATGTATTTATCCATCTCAATTGTGTTACTGGTCTTCCTTATTTCCTACAGCCTATTCATTCTATGTTATGAATTCTCATAAAGTATTTCTTGATATTGAAGGCATTATGAGAAGACCTAAGTTCAGACAAACAATCCCAAACTAGGTCTCCTGCTATCAGAAAAGAAGTCTCTGGAGAGAAAAATAAATTGCTTATCCTTATGAGGTGAATTAATTTGTCCAGAGTAATACAAGTACACAGGAAGTAATTTACTAAATGGTAACTTGTACCCTAAAATAATTAACATCACATGAATGAATGATTTAATCTGAGTTTACTCATGACAAAATAAAATGCAGTAATTCTCACAATCTGCCTGATGCATAAAGGTAAGTGGAGAATTAGATATAAATAAATATCCCTTGCTCTAATTCCTAATCTTATGTTTTGTTAGCTGAGCCTGAATTTTATAAAACAGTGTATTTAAGATAACTTTTAATCCCAAATAAGTTGGAACATTATTTATTACATCTGTTCTAAAAGAAAGCCATTAAAAACAAAACTTCCTTAACTCTGTATGGTGCTATCCAGCAACTGTAGAAGGAAGTCTATAAATTGTCTCTAATGTCTAAGTATTGACATTCTAAAAGAGACAACTATATGAAGTACGGGCAAGCAATTGAATACACTAATTTATGAATAGGCAGTAAGCTCTTTATCTCATAAAACTATACCTCTGTGTCAAAATATCTAATAAAGCTCTTGAATCTAGGAAGCATCCAAGAATGTTTTCTGAAGGAAAGAAGTGGAGGATTTAGCAGTAAAAAATCTCTACATAATTAAGGTGGATATCAGGTGATTAGTTTGGGTAACCTAAAGAAAAATAGTAGTAGAAAAATAAATCTAAGGCTCTCTGAACATCAGAACGTTATAATTAAGGAATAGCCAAATTTCCGGTCAAGATGGAGGCATAGGTAGATACACTTTGCCTCCTCACACAACCAAAAGAAGGAAAACAAATTTAAAAACAAAATATAACCAGAAATGCCAGAAAATCAAACTGTATGGAAGTCTGACAAGCAAGGAGTTAAAGAAGAAGCATTCATTCAGACTGGTAGGAGAGGTGGAGACAGGCAGCCAGGGTGGAGAGGATGCATGGCAAGGCAGTGGCTGGAAGACTGGCAGGGAGAGACGACGGCTAGTGGTCCTACATTCACATGTGGATAAATCAGGAGGAACAAGTGGGGAGCAATACAAACCACCCAACCAGGGATCCAGTGTGGGGAAATAAAACCTCAAAACCTCTGGCTGTAAAAACCTGTGGGGTCTCGGCAGTGGGAGAAACTCCCAACCTTATAGGAGAGTTCGTTGAAAATACCCACAGGGTCCTAGAACATACACAAAACCACTCACCTGGGAATCAGCACTAAAAGAGCCCAATTTGCTTGTGGGTAGTGGGGAAAGTCACTGAAAGCCAGAAGAGAGCTAAGCAAGCAGCCTTGTTCCCTCTTGGTCCCCTCCCCCAAATACAGCACCACAATGAAGCCATGTGGTTCACCCCACCCCAGTGAATACCTAAGGCTCCACCTCTTAGAACACAACAGGCATGCAAAGACAAAAAAATATGGTCCAAATTAAAGAACAGATCAAAGCTCCAAAGATAAAACTAAGTGATGCACAGATAGCCAACCTATCAGATGCAGAGTTCAAAACACTGCTAATTAGGATGTTCACAGAAATGGTTGAGTATGGTTGCAAATTAGAGGAAGAAGTGAAGGCTATGAAAAGTGAAATCAAGTAAAATATACAGAGAACCAACAGTGAGGGGAAGAAAACCAGGACTTAAATCAACAATTTGGAGCAGAAGGAAGAAATAAACATTCAACCAGGACAGAATGAAGAAACAAGAATTCAAAAAAATGACAAGAAGTTTAGGACCCTCCAGGATAACTTTAAACATTCCAATATCTGAATCTGAGGGTACCAGAAGGACAAGTGGAAGAGCAAAAAATTGAAAACTTACTTGAAATCATAATGAAGGAGAACTTCCCCAATCTGGAGAAGGAAATAGGCTTCCAGAAGACCAGGAAGTTCCAAGTCCCAAAGAAGTTGGACCCAAGGAAGCACACATCAAGGCACATCATACTTACATTAGCCAAGATTAAAGATAATGAGAGAAAAGGAGACAGTTACTACAAAGGAGTTCCCATAAGCCTATCTGTTGGGAACTGCCCTGCCTGGTTTTAGGAGCTGTAACCACCCCCCATGGCTAAGGCTGAGTGGGAGACCTCCAGACCAGGAGACAAGCTTATCTCCCTGGCAGGAGCGCTGCCTGCTCCTTGCCTGGTCCCCATTGCTTGATTGGTTAGCCAGTGATGGGTAACATTCATCAGAGGAAGATGAACCTAAGCCAGGCATAATCACATGGGAAGGCCCTCAAGGAAAGACTCAGGGTGCTGTGGAAAAGAGGGGGTGATCGACCCCCACCTCCCAGCTTTGACAAAGCCTGAGTCCTCATTCTGCCTGCGAGACATCCAAATCTCCCAGCTGCCTTTGTCTCCTCTGCCCGACTCAAGCCTGTAACAATAACAAGGGATAGTAAATTCCACACTGGGGAAAGCGGACTTCCCTGAATGATTAGAACTGACAAAGAAATATGTAAAATCCTGTGAAACCTGCTTTGCTGAGGATGCTCTTAATTAGATTATGAAGGCCTGGGCAGGAAATAAATTTAGCTCCTCAAGTTCTGCAGTTTTTTAGGTGATAAGACCCCAATTTAGTGTGAGCCCTTTGAACGTTATCTATCTGTTTGATCCTCACTGCTAGACAATGGTTAATAAGCTGTATCTGTGTTCCTACCCAATACTACCTAATAAAAAGCCTACTCAGGCAGCGGCTTGGGGCACTCTTCCCTTGAGAGAGTGGCCGTGCCATCCCTATTCCTCCACAGGAGGAATTTCTCTTGTATGTATTTCTCTTGTATCTTGAGCATTTGCAGTGGCCGCGGATACTGCTGGCCAGTATCTGCCATACCTATCAGCTGATTTCTCAAAAGAAACCTTGCAGGCAAGAAGGGGCTGGAAAGAAGCACTCATGAAAGAAGCACTCATGAAAGGTAAGCACTCATCTAAGATTATTCTATCTAGCAAAGCTATCATTTAGAATAGAAGGGCAGATAAAGTACTTCCCAGATAAGGTCAAGCCAAAGGAGTTCATCATCACCAAGCCCTTATTATATGAAATGTTAAAGGGACTTATCTAAGAAAAAGAAGTTGATCAAAAATATGAACAGTAAAATGACAACAAACTCACAACTAAAAACAACTGAACCTAAAAACAAACTAAGCAAACAAGTAGAATAGGAACAGAATCCTAGAAATGGAGATCACATGGACGGTTATCAGCAGGATGGGGGAGGGGGGAGAATGGGGGAAAAGGTACAGGGAATAAGAAGCATAAATGGTAGGTATAAAATAGACAGGGGGAGGTTAAGAACAGTATAGGAAATGGAGAATCCAAAGAACTTATATGTACGACCTATGGAAATGAACTAAGGGGAGGGAATGTTGGTGGGGGGGGGGGTGCAAGGAGGAAAGGAATAAAGGGGAGAAAAAATGGGACAACTGTAATAGCATAATCAATGAAATATATTTTTAAAAAAGGAATAGCCAAGACTTTAAGAAACTGTATTATAAAAGTAGAATTATAATAGATGTGATTTTAATGAGTAATAATATGCATGAGCAATATTTGAAGCTGCAAATCATAAATCTGCAGATAGAATAGGATTTTAATAACTGATTAAAATTTTTAAATTCTTGTTATTCCAATTTAACGTATTTCTTTGCTATTGAATAATATAAATTCCTAAAAAACTCTTTAAAATCCAGTTAAACAGTTCCAACTTGTGAGAATAAAGTTTTTACACAACAAAAATAAACTGCATCAAACTTTTCCCAGAGACTTGTTCAAAATGTAGCTCATCATCATTGGTCTCCAGTTTAAAAGCGTACTTTTTTTTCTTTAAAGTATTATAAATAAGTCTTCTTCACAGTAATGAGCACAAATAGACCATACTTATTCATAGATTATTCATTAATAATCAAGCCATGAATATTTATTGTTTATTCTGAGAAAGCTGCCTACAAGCCATAATGACTGTCAATTCAGCAGTCATGTCAGGGGGCCAACAGCAATCAGGAGGCAAAACTCCAATACCTCCCACCCCCAAAAATGGTTCTTTCCCTGTTATTTAAACTTTCCCTTTTTTTAATGGGAACAATGGCTATGCTTAAAGGAATGCTATCAAGATTTATGGTTTTACTGGCTGAAAACTACAGTAAAATATGAAAAACTTAAATTTATGTATGTGTACTTCTGTGATTATTCAAACAGTCCCATAGCAACTAAAATGGATGAATGAAAATGAAACAGAAATTGCTGGTGAGAAAGTAGATTGGAGCTTTAACCTTGCAAAAGAAGATCTTTATTCATTATGAGTCTAGAATTTAAAATATAGCATTGCTAAGTTTTCTTCTTAAACTTTATGTTTCGGCTCATGCCCCAGAATGAGTTGTACAATTTTAAAATACTGATTTAATATTACCTTACATTTTACTCATTATATGAGTATTATAGGTAATATATAGCCAAAGAAGCTGGACTTCAGTCATCCACTATCAATGCTTCCTTTAATGTCTATATTCATTAATTGCCACCCTGTTATTTTACTTTTAAAAATGTAGAAAAGATATATTTATATGTTTACCTTTATCTTTCCCATAGCCCGAAGGCAGAAACTATGTTATACATCTCTTCACATGGTAAACAACACTCATTAATATGCCTTTACACATAAAGGGTTGGAAACAAACAATAAATCCTAATAGTGGGAAAGAGCTATGAAGGTAATTAAAATACGGGAAAGGTCCTTATAATGTAAAATAATGCTTACTGACACCAACTGTTCTATTTGCTCTCAGTTTGTCTTGGTTTATGATCCACAGTGTATGCTCTCAATACCCACAGTCATCATCAGCTTCAGTTCTCCCTGATCCCATTAGTGCAGAGGAACATTTGCAAACAAAGTATGTGCTTGGGCAAGGGGAAGCAGAAAGAACTAAATCCTCCTCCACTAGATAGCTGTCTATGTCCAGCAAATTTTAAAAATTCACCAAAATCACACTGCTAAAAAAAAGTCATACTTTTTCTTTTATAGATATCCTCTCTTAAGCAAATTTACATAATGAAAAGGAATTTTGTGTACATAGCATATTATAAAATCTGTAGACTGTGACTGACAATACTGTAATGTTTTATCGAAGAATCCCTTCCCCTCGCTCCATCTCTGGCAGAAAAGAAGACAGACAGTGCATCCATGGTTTCAACATGTGCTATTATTGCCTGCTTGTGTGTATTTTTTACTTTATTGTATAAACTATCAATATTAGCATTTTGAATACACTTTTACTACTTCAAACACTTATTTCATCTGAATCTAGTGCTATATTTGTTTTATTTTCTGGAATTGCATGTTTATTTTTTATAATGTAAGTTGAGGGGACACAAGGATCAATATACAAATTTCTAATTCATAAACCACCATTCAAGTATGTAGCCACTAGGGATGTGTGTACAGAGAGCTGAAGAAGTTCATTTTTAACTTCTAAAAACAGGATAGAAGATTATTCATTGATCAAATATAATAGGTAATTTTCCCAAAGTTTCTACTCTTTCATTATTTAAATTAATGAAATGATAGGGGTAGGTTGTAATATATACATTGAGAATAATCATCATCAAGGTTAAGAGAAAAACATCTGTTTGTATCATAAGAAAAATTACCATGGCATTACTAAATGAATATGCACTGGTATAAGCTTTCCCATGTTTAACAGGTGACATTTAATAGTAAGGAAACTAAATGCTTAAATAGAAAGGAGCAGAAACACCTGGGCAGGTCTGCAAGTGTGGTCGCCTATTTAGCATGCAATTGCATTTTCAACATAATTAGTTTAAATGTGCTTCTAAATTTGGGTGATGTATTGCATATGTAATTAAGATTTAATTAAGAATGCTCTATAATAAATTGTTTTCCATTTCTGGCAAATCACATTACAGAGTTAGATTTTGATTTGAAAATAGTTTTTTAAATGTGTTAATCATCTGTGCTGAAAATATGAGAAAGAAAAAAAGGAGCTCTGTTGAAAGTTACTTGGGATTTTAAAAGTAGGAGGTAAAGGGTGCATCGTTTCCCTTCATATTATCATGAAGACTAACTCAAGAGTATGGTGAAACTTACTCACTTTTATAAGCCAAAGCATTCTGAACAGGATGATGCACAAAATGTATTTCTTCTTTATTTCTGTAAAGTACATTTTATGTAATTTCAAACTTTACGATGGAAACTACTATGAAATAAGTACAGCCTGCTGGTGAAATAACCTCAATAAACTTGGTACTAACCTGCTAAATCCTGCAACGGAGATGAAGCCCCTATTGCCAGTCCAAGATAAATTAAGCCACTGGACCAGAGTACAGCGACTCTGCAGAAACTCCAGTGAGCTGTCGTTCAGTTTTGCCCAATAAGGTTGCAGATTGAGATGGATGTACTGGAGAGGGTCATAGCAATGCTGATTCAGCAGTTTGCAAGTCTGTGCTAATCTGCACAGGTCTGGTAGTGTAAGATGATTCAGAATCAGTTGAATGAGCTACATAAAACAGAGAAACCAAGATCATCAAGATTGAAACACAGAACAGTATAATATATTTTATAACGCTCTTTTCACATACTAAGAAAAAAAATCAACATTCAACCAAATTATCCAAAGCAGAAGAAACCATACCTACTGAAGGCTCTATTACATTTCAAAATTGCTCAGAGTATACTCAGCTCACATTGACTAAATTTTTTCTAGTGCAGATATATTTTAGTAATCAGTTAAATAATACAATTTTTCATAGATTCAATATTTACTACCCATCAAACACTGGTGATAGAGAGAAAAAGAATTCTCACTTTCAAAGTTTTCAGAGTCCAGGGGGATAGTGAGCACAATGACATGTTTCAATAGCTCTGATGGAGAGAAGCACAAATAGCTACTAGAACCTAACACAAGACATGGGCCTAACAGCAGGGTGAAAGAGGACTTGTATTGGGAAGGCTCAGCTTTAAAGGGTGGGAGCCGAACTAGGTGAAAGGAAAGACAGGTTACAGAGAGCTTCACAGAACAGCTGGGATTTATTCTGAAACCAATGAGAAGCCTTGAAAGGGTTGAATCTTCAGTGACATGGTCAGATTTGTGTTTTAGAAAGACTATTGCAGGGGGTCTTCCTGGAGACAGGGAGGCAGGAAGGGAAACCAACCAGGGTGCTACCCCAGAATTCCAGAAAGCAAACAGGAGCCAGCTTCAGGAAGCCAGCAGCAATGATGGAGTAGCAGACAGATACCCTCCCCACGCCCAACCTCCCCTCAAAAGTGAGAGAGAGAGAGAAAGAAAGCAAAAGATTGCTTATCTCTAATTAAAATAGTTTCCTTGAGCTAGCCCAAAATTTGTTTTTTTCTTAAGGGTGAACAGTTGGGGGGTTCTACACTAATATTCAAAGAACTACTGCTAAGTAACCTATCTGAACTAAGCAACACAAAGAGAGAAAAAAAGATAAAATATTTGCTAAATGGTAAAAATTGTTAGATGAGAAAAAGGATTGAGTTTTTTTTTTCTTCATGCAGCATTATTTATCCAGCTACATTTTCTTTTTGGCAAATATGCGCTTTAACATAAATGTTGTTTTTCAATTTGTTTGACTATGTAAGTCCAGAATTAACTTCAGATCAGAATTTCACTGTTTTGGGTCAAAATATTACAAAATAAAGAGTGATAACATGATATTTAAAATAAGTTTAAAGAGTATATACAAAACCTGAGCATTGCTGACAAATTATTTATTGAGTATGATAAAACTTAGGGTGTTTTTGCTACTTATTTTTAACATTTGAACTGGGCTTTTCAACAATAAGATTAAGGGTGTGCGTGTTATAAAAATAGGAAAATGTAAGAAAACTAAAAATTAGTCTAAAATCTCATCAGATAACATATAAACTGTTGACATGTAAAATATTACACAAAACAATAAAAGAAAATTCAGGTAAAACATTAGAAAACCAAACACTGAGAAAGGTAGAAAATAAAGTTTCTACTCCTCTCCCCATTGGAGATAAACATTTATGAAATATTTGCACTAAATAGAATGATACCATATATACTGTTCTGCACCTCGCTTTTCTCATTTAATGATATATCCTGTAGATATTTTTATAACTGCACATACAAATACATCCCATTCCATTTTCTATATGTGACATACTAATTTAACTCATTTCTCTTTAATATATTTCCTGGGTTTTTTCCTTCATTGCAAATATTACTTCAAAATCACCGTGTATATGTGTATCTTGACAAACTTTACAAATATACGTTAGGGTAAATTTCATGCATTTTAAAGTTTGGTGTAAGCACAAAACTGTCCTTCAGAATGTTTGCATCAATTTACCACAAATAGTGTACAAAAGTAATCATTCACATATCCTAAACAGCAGTGGTATCAATATTTTAACTTTTATCAATCTGAAAAGCCAAAAAAGGAAAAAAACAGTTTGGCGCTGTTTGTTGTTGTGCTGTTTTATGTATCAGCTCCTTTTTAAAGAACTACAGAAATCTAATGCTTTGACAACATTCCCTTCTTTCCGTTGCTTTTTTCCTGGATTCTCTTCAGTTCCATTTATTTATTCATTATTTCTCCCATATCAATAGCTCTCTGGGTCAGATAAATTTATAGATACCATAGTTATTTTATGCTAAGTGAAATACACCAGTCAGAGAAACACATATGATTTCACTCATATGTGGAATCTAATGAACAAACAGAACTGAGCAAGCAGAACAGAGACAGAGTCATAGAGAGGAGGATGACAGATGGTGGGTAGGTTGGGAGGGTACAGGGATTTAGCAGAAAGGAAAAAGGACTCATGGACATGGTCAACAGTGTACTGACCACAGGGAAGAGGGGGCTGGAAGGGGGCTAAATGGTAATGGAAAAAAATACAATAAACATTAAATTTTAAAAAAATTAATAAAATTTCAAAAATTAAAAATTCTATTACCCAATAAATAATAAAAACTTATCACTTTGACATATTTAAATGTGTTTTCCCCCTTGAAATAATTTACATTACATTTAAATAATCTGGGTAACTTCTTGTAAAAAAAAGTTTCTCTTTTTACTGTGAGATCATTCAGAGTTTTGCAGCCTTAATTCTTTATGCATGATACTCTGCTTTCACCATGGCTAATGTCCTTTGGAACTACTGATTCTATCTCCTGGGTTTTTCTACATGACTTCATTGTACTGACTAAACTCCTTACATATTTTGGAAGCTTTCCCTCTCTACTGGCTCCTTCCCTTCAGCATATAAACATGCTTAAATCTCTCCCAACCTGTATCACAAATGGAAACTTCCCCACTCTGCTGCATCTTCCACCACCCACTCACTCGTCTTTTCTCCCTTTAAAAGGTTAAGTCAGAAGAGATATATCTATAATAACTTCATACATTCCCTCATTTTGACATGCCCTTTTTTGAGTGTGACACAAAGGGGTGGAGTGTCAGTCTGCATGCCAGTATTATTCATTATCGGTAGACAGTCTTACCCATGTTACAGCCCATAATTATATTATCAGAATTATTTTTCTGCTTATACTCAGAGATTAAACCCTTTTTTGTCTCTGCTTCTTCCTCACTCCTTGATGCCTTAACCAAATATGGTACGGTTTTCTCATCTTTCATCCTATGGTCAAGGTTTCTCTGAACTGATAATGGTAAAGGATTATCAAAGCTCTCTCAAAGGCCAAAACCAGTGGGCACTGTAACTTACTCTCCGCAGCAATGTGGCTGACTACATCCTTTTAATGCTTTCCATACTTTAGTTTCCTACCACTTTGCTTTTAAAACTGTCTCATATTTATCTTAAGTGCCTTTTATAACTTGTTTTCCACTGTGAGATTCTTAGATGTTAGTATTCCCAAGATTCTATTTTTGGCCCTTTATTCACACTTCAAGGTTTCAATGGTCAATTTCATCTACCAGCGTGTCCCTCCCCTCTCTCGAGTAGACTCTCTCAAATGTAAAAATCAGACCTTCCTCCTGAGTTTCAAACTCAGACAGCAACTGCCTACTGTCCTCAATGAGACAAGTCTGCTTTGATGAATCACAGGCACCTCAAAGTCAACGTGCCCTTCCCAGCTTTACCCACTGTTTTATGATAATGGCATGTCTGTCCACTGAGTCATTTCCACCAGAAATTTAAAGTCCCTCTGATGTTTCACCTCCACATTCACAAGTTACCTCTGATTTCTACCTTCTGCATCTCTGGAGTACTTCCCCCACTCATCTGCTTTCCAAAACTTCCGATACCCAGGGCTTCATCATTTTTTGTTCAAATTACTGCAGCAGCTTCCTAACTGGTTTCGCTGCCTCCCACCAAATCTTCTGTTCTATTCTTCATTTACTAACAGAGTAATCTACAACAGAAATCTTTTTGTTTTTCCCTTTTTAAAATACATAAAATAAAACCTTCAGTGTTTCCCTACATACAAAAGACAAAGTTTACATGATGCCAAACACCTGGACAGTTATTCTAATTGTGGGCCAAAGCATGTGCAAAAATGCCTGCACATTATGGATAATTCCTGGAAATGCTAGCTATTATTCCCTGCCTTCTCTCCACTCAAAAAAAGCCTGGGAAGAGTACAAAAGAACACAAGAGAGTGTGAAATTACTACAGATCTAATTCTGGGTCTGCTCTAATTTCTTAAACAAAAGTGAATTATTCAGCATATCTGAAGTATGTATGACTCTCCCAACTGACTGCTGTGTACTGGAGAAACACAGCACCCTGAGGACACTGGCTGAAGGGATAAAATGCAAACCTCTTGGTAAAACCCACAGAGCCCTCTGTGACGCAGCAGAGCAGGCTGTGCACTGCCATAGCTAAGATGTCCCAGTCATTGTCACCTATGCAAAGAGTCCTGTGGAGTTCTGCACAGAGGCAGCCCTGAGCCTGCATCCAATTTCATCTCTTACAGCTTCTGCTACCAAATCCTATTCCAGCCATACTGAAATGCTGCAGTTCCTAAACAGGTCACACAGTTTCACTTCTTACCTTTGTACACTCTTTTCCCTCTCCTTGAACTTCCTCTCAGTTGCTCATTTAAATGCTATGATCAAGCATTTTGTCAGGTCTGGACAAAACTTAAACTGTTTAAAATACATTTGCATGAATTTAAATTTCTATTTTATAGTTTTAGGAAATGGGTAAGAATCAAAGAAGTGATTTAGCTTCTTCCAGATGAAGTACTCTCTCCTGGGAGCCCTAGGGAACAACTGTCACTACCTCATGCTCCTCTCCTTCCCCACTCAACTCTTCCTTCATCTTTCCTCCCTCCTTCTACACAGGGCCAGAGGGTCTTGTCTTATCTGTGAAGCTTCCTTTCCGTAACATAAAACTTGACCTAGAAAGCCTGGGATGGATCCTAGTTCCATGGCTTATTGACTGAATTATCTTGGATCCTTTAATAAAGTCACCACCTCTTTATGTGGTGACTTTAGCTACTTCACAGGATGTACCACAGCGTTTTAACAGTAAAATGTTGTAGAGGCGTTACAGTTACTGATAAGCATTGGAGAGGCTATCTTATTGTTCCATGCAAATTAAGCTTCTTGTATTATCACAATGAAAATTGAAATACCCACCAATTTGAAAGGAATATAGTCTGAACTGGTTAAAATCTGAGATTGTAAATTTTTCTTTAATGTTTTTGAGTATATTATTTTTTGAAGATTTCATTTATTTATTTTTAGAGAGAGGGGAAGGAAGAGAGAAAGAAAGGGAGAGAAACACTGGTGTGCCCTAAGAGGGAACCCAGCCCAACCCAGACACATACCCTGACTGGGAATCCAACTGGCGACCTTCCAGTTCACAGGCCAGCACTCAATCTTCTGAGCCACAACAGCCAGGGCAATTATATTATTTTTAACCACGCAAAGCACTTCTCAGCAGGGGACAGAAATGCCAGATCCCACCCCACCCCCAGAAGGTGTGCTACTGGCATGTGATACCTGGGAGCCAGGGATGCCAAATATACAGCGGAAATGCCCCTATAGAGACACACAAAGGTACTCTGTGCCTGCCTAGACCAAAAATGGAGCTAGTTGAAAGAGTAAGAATAGAGTTGGCATAGAAAAAAAAGTGACACTTGGAGAAACTGTGGACGATTAAATAGAACAAGCATTCCTCTTCTAATGTTATTAACCCTCTTAACTTTTAAAAGCAAATCATCTTTAACTTAACTAGCATAAAGTTAAGCACATACTGCTCATATTTACCTTGTATAATTATGAACTAAAGTAGAATATAATTTGTTGTTTTATGTATTTCACTTATTGTTAATCAGTGACAGAAACACATATTACTTAATAGTTTATCCAAAATTATTAAAGTCAATCCAAAACCAAAGTGGTGAAACCACTCAACGTAATTTTGTCTACTTTTTCCAAAATCAAGATATATAATACATCAAGTTATATACACCTTACCAATACTTCTATTTGTTTGATACCATCTAAACTTTCAAAAATTAGTGTTATATCCAATATTGCTACTAAATGTATTTGGCTTACCTCATAGGGTAGTTTGTCAAAATATCCGTTATTTGGCCCTGCCCTGAGGGCAGTGCTAAGCTTTTTGTTAAGATTGTCCATTCCACAACCATCCTTTTCTTCATAGTCATCTTCTTCTAGATCATTCATGTCAATAAGTGAAGTCTTGAGAGAAAGCACTGGCTTGTCCTTCGTACCATGTAACACAACTGCATCTAATTCAGTGTAATAATCCAGAAGAGAACTATTTACTTCCAGCCGTATAAGATTTGTGGGAAAATTTATGTGCTTAATACAAGGTTTAAACTGGCGAGCCTGGGAAGCATTCACCTTCGTAGGTCTCTCTGACCAAAGAATCTCCCATCTGCTAAAGAAAGAAACTTCCCTATAATACAGTTTAGAATGAGTTTTACTGTTACCTTAAGGCTATGGCCCATGCCCAATATTTTACAGTGTGAAGCAAAGACATTAAATAAGGTGAAGAGAACCAAACACAAATATTGTTTCCAGGACATGAAAAAAAAAAAACAAAACATAAGAACTAAAATGCCATAGACCTTATTACAATACTTAAATATTTTTACTGAATTACTTTTACAACTCCCAAGAAAGTCCTTTTTGGCAGATGTGACATTAAAAACTGGAATAGGTAGTTAGAGGTATATGAAGGACAACATTCAGTTTTATTAAAAAAAAAAAAAAAAGCAAACCCAAACTAAGACTAAAGCACACAGAATAAAGCTCTGCTGTATACACGGCTTCAACCAACTGAAAACTACACTGATCATCTTGCCTACAAAGGTCTCCTTTTCCAGCTTTTCCATTTCTGTTACTAATGTCAAACAAATAAAAGTCGTGTTATCTTTTATTTTTTAATCCATTCATTGTTTTTTCAAAACTTTCATGAAACTGTCTCATATATGCCTATCTTTTAAATTTCCATTATTATCATCTTTTAGTCGTCCTTGTACCCTCAGTACCTAACAAATATTTAACACAAACAAGTAAATAACATTTTCTCCAATTCCTCCAAAATGAACTCCTCCTTTGCAGTCAAATTAAATGTTACTTTCCAGAAAATAAACTTATTTCCGCCATTGTCTCTGTTCATGTTGTCTTCCCTGACTGAAATACCCAACCTACAGATTATCCTATTCTTCAAGGCCCAATTCATATTCCATCTCTTCATGTATCTTCTTATAAAACAATTTTCCAATTATAAGATTCCTCATAACACAGCATCATTAGATGTATACAATATTTTCACACATGTATAAGTAACGATTTCTCTAATATTATTTCTTAATATACCAGTGAAAATTAGAGAAACAGAACAAAATGCTCCAGTAAACCCCTTTCCTCTATTTCTAAATTAGGTACTTTAGGTAGCAGAACTTTTTAAAAAAGATTTTATATCAAAGACTAAGAATATTTTTAAGTCTCTCAGTATATACAAACTACTTTGCCAACAGTATATAAAAATGACTACTGAAACAATTATTTATTTTTAAAAGTAATCTCTAATATCATAGTGAGCCCTATCTCCAAATGACCTAATTTATAATTCACTGATTACTAATAACACTTAAAATGTTTATTCACTTATTAATCATAGGAGGATTTTCTCCTCCATTATAGTTCATTTCCTTGGCCCAATGACCTATTACGTTCTAAGTAAAAACTGATTATGGCAAATGTTTATAGAACTGAAATAGACAAAAGAATGTGAAATCGAGGGGAGAAATCTGAGCCCAAACTACAGAAGTCATCCACATACACGTGTCCTGATGGTCTTTAGGCCAAGATTGGAGCAAGAAGGGCACACAGCACCAATATCAGAAGAATGGAGAAGGGAAGTATGGTAATTTCCACCATCAGGAATAAAAGCTTAAGGCAGAAGCCCAATGGGGATTTTAGTAAACATATCACTAATCATAACAGTAGGAACTTTTGCAGTTTCTAAAATCTTTATAATTACCCCTACATTTGCTACTGTCATTTGATTCCCTACTGAAAATTAGGAATAAAACCAATCAAACATAGCGGCCTGTAAATATTTTTATTCGAAGACAACATGAAAGTAGAAATATAGATTGATCCCACTCTAAAGCCAATCTTGGGAGGCAGGGGAAAAATTCTAAGGAATAGAGCAGGTTGTGGTAGGTTTAAAGAGGAAAGGAAAGCAGATGGGGCATCTTACTCTTCCTGTGACGAAGTAGAAAAGCAATCATGGGATGCCAGTCTAGACCTAAAAAGTGCTCCTAAAGCTTAACTGCAAAAATCTTGAGAGTTCTTAACAACGGAATGGATTTAAACACTCCAATGTAAATCTATGCAGCTAAACAGAAATAAACATAGAGGTACATGGGAACAGTAGTATTAAACATTTAAAACCATGTTGGTGGGAAAATGCATTCCTAATTCTGGACAGTATACTTCCAAGAATCATGAGGTAAATGGTGAAATGCATGAGAAAAAAATCAAACTTTGGTTTTACTCATCCTTTTCTTGCTACTGCAAAATGACATCAGATGATGCTGGAGGAACGACTCATGTCCAGAAACAAGGACCATGCAGGACTGAAATAGCTTCCTACGCTGGTTCACAGGACATGAGGACTAAACTGGTCTATTTTCCAGCTTCAATGAGTTTTTACGAGGCTTAACAGAAACACTGAAAATGTAATATAGAAATCACTTCTGCCAGGTCCTCCGCAATAAATACATACAGGAACGTATTCTTCATGTATAGCTTGATTTGCAGTATAATGTAAATTACATTGTAGAATCAAAAAAATAAGCTTAAAGAAAAGCACTGATTAGTGCAGAAATATACTATTTTAATAATGTATTAATCAAAATAGTCACAGGGATGTAAAGTACAACATAAAGAATATAGTTAACAATATTGTAATAACTATGTATGATGCCAGGTGGGTATTAGAAATATGAAGGAAAAACTTTGTAAAGTATCCAACTGTTGAACCACTATGCAGTACACCTGAAACTAATACAAAATAACTGAATATAAACTGTAATTGAAAATTAAAATTTAAATAAAAGTAATGCATTAGTCCTCTCTATCTACCTTGTAGAACAGACAAGGTTAAAATGATGCTTTATTTTTTATTTTTTTAATATTTAAAAAATTGATTTGGGGGTATCTGAATTGAAGTGAATTTTTGTTTAAAATTCCATGATAAAACTAGCATATAATATTTCAAAGTTAGAAAGAGAAAGGTACCTATTTTAGCAAATAAGAATATAACAATATATTTTTATTCTGGAAAACGAACACCAGCATCTTAAAAACAAGTGAGAACAAGCAAGCGAATTTAACAAACGTGCATACGTGCACACACAGATACACACATGCACTTTTCTGTGAGAGAGCACCAGCTTTCTAAAGCCTCTAGACCCAGGGCAGTACTGATGTGTGATTAAACTGTTTGAAGCCATGGCCTTTGTAGTCTGCACATTTATGTCCTATGTATGCTTACCATTATATTTGTCTACTGGACAAATCTGCCAAATGCTAATGTTCTATGTAAGTACTTTAAATCTACAGTATCACACATGCAAAATTCAGCTTGGAATCCCTTTCAGGCTCTGCTTTGGTCTGCATTCAGAGCGCTTAATTCTGGGATGATAACCAACAGGACTTCCTCCACCAGCACACCTATTTCTCCTTATGTTGTTTGTACTAAATGCCTACTGTGTGTCCAGTTGTTGGAAACAAAGCAACCAGCCACTCTGTGCAACTGCTGACCTGTTGTTACCCCAGTGAGAACGTCTAGGGCTCACTGAAAGCAGCAGGTAGATGAGAGAGGAAGAGAGATGTTAATCAATGGAAACCCAAGAAAGCAAGTTTTCTAATGTATTCAGGTTGGAAGCTAGCCATAAATGCAGAAAGCTTCAGTATAACCAACATTTCTCCTGGTTAGTAAGCATATCTAGTAGACAGCACAAAGAAAGTTCTCTTACCAACACTCTTCTGTTTCACCACGTGAAAGAGAACAGGAAAGCAACAAGAATAAAGGAAAAATATTCTGATGGGTGTACCTAGTCACTTCTCTGCCTCTCAGCCCATCTCTATTTGGAACTAACAAACTGGCATCTGCTTTAACAAAATCAACCAGTAAAGGGTCTGGTCAATTCTGACTTAAATGGCCAAATCATGCTTTCTGGCCCACAAAGTCAAGGGGACCAGACCATGACCGATTTATGAAATTGTTGCTTAATTAGGCAACTCCTTTGGGCAACAAATTCTCTCTATAACAGCCACTTTCTTTTCTCCTTGTTTTCTTACCATCAATATTATATGGTCAAAATGCCTTTAACACTAAAAAAAAAAACACCCAGAAGAGATCCATACCACCGAATTTTAGCCCCAAATAACTTTATTCTAGTTTCTTTAATATGGCCTAAATTTGTCATTTTCTTCCCCCTCTGTTATCTCTCTTCCCCTGTGTAACTCCGTGCTAGCCTACTTTCTGCCTCTTCCCCAAGTGCCCATTAGATCTTATCTTCAGGACCAGGACACTCTATACTACCTTTTTTTATTTTCCTTTAATAGGACACTAGGTAAGAAGTCAGAAGACTTTGTGATCTTATAGAACTACCTATAACTTTTCTACTTCATTCCCTGAAAAACGAAATGCAACCAGACAAAATGGGGAAAAGCTCCGTTAAATTCTGAATGTTCTGGACTACAAGTCCATTTTCTGCAAATAAATTCCTGAGCCACTCCAATACATACTCTCATTCACCAACTCCTAAGGTGGGCATAAAACCGTGTGCTCAATTAAATGGGCAGTATAGTCCAGTGCTTCCCAAACAATAGTGTGTGATGAAGATTTCCATGGCTAAATGTAAAAATTAAGGAATATATTAACATACATAAAAGTATGCACATATACATATGTAAAATTACCAAACTGTTTTTTTGAGATTCTGATCATGCTACTTTCTCAGTATAAACTGAGGTTTTAATATGAGATGACAGTGATAAATGATGTTGGTATTTCATTTGTTTGCCATTTTAATGTGTCTATTTAGCAAATAATCTGATACCCTGTATCAGTTCTCTAATTTTTATTATCATTACTATTATGTTCACTGATTTATCACAGCTGACTTTTCCTACCTGTGCTCCAGGTAAGTTCTTTGGGTCTATCCTTCAGATCTGCTTGCTTCACTAAGGGCTTCTACCTTCAGCCTTATTCAGAAAACTACCTCTTCATCTAGAGTGTGGCATGTGCCTGAAAGATTTCCATTAAATAGCCCATAGCCAAGACAGACAGGTGCAGGAGAGTATGAACCCACCTCTCTAGCAACTCTGCCTCCAGGCAGACTGGGGCTGCACCCATAAAACTGTATCCTTGCTTGACTTCTTCCCTTCCCCAAAGCACTTTCCCCGCTCTCATACAGGTGTCTCCAAGAGCATTTCCATAACAAATCATTTACAAGGAACAATCTTCTCAAGGTCTGCTTCTGGGAAACTGGATCCAAGGGCTCTATGAAATCCCAAAGTCTGGAAACCACTACTCTAGAGCTGAAGAACAGCACTCTTGTGCTAGTAGCCCTTCAATAGTTTGTTTTCTACACTCTTGGACTTTCACTTCTTCAAACACCAAGATATCAGTTCATTATTTCATTTCTGCATGGGCTGCTTGCTCTTTCTCTCTTTCCTATCCAAACTAGAGCCTCCCTCAACCCTCAGGTCTCAAAGTCACTTCCTCAAGGAAAAACTTTGCTGAGCCCCATAAACTAGGTTCTTCCTTCCACCAACACACATTCCCCCTACAATCTCACAGTCCTCTTCCAGACTGACCTGTACACTCAAAGAACACAAGCCATGTTTGTCTGACTCTCTGTTTTGTTCCCAACACAAACTGGAAGAACAATCAATGTTTCTGAATGTCCAAAGAAATTCACCAAAATGTTAACAGTTACTAAATTTGGGCAGAAGAATTGTGAAGGGTTTTTTTTTTTTTTTGCCTGTATACTTTCTTCTTTTTTTTGTTTGGCATTTCCTAAAAAGCTTTTAAAACAATGAAACATCTATTCATTCCACAATCAGTAAAATTTTAAAAGGTCCTTTTTTATTCTGCAGTAATAAATGCTGGTTAGATTCTTTCCTAAAATATAATGGTGTTTTCTGTATAATAAGGCTAAAAATCAGCTAAGCATATTAGAGATCACTGTAAGCAAGCTGTCACTTTGGTCACAATCATGCACTAGAGCTCCCGGCTAAGAACCCAAGAGCACATTTCCACTCAAAGTCAGTTATGCACACATTAAGTTTTAAATTAGATGAAAGACACGACATGATTCAAAGATTTCGTCTCCAATTTGTTCAGCATGTAAAAAGGAAGTAGATAACTTTGTAGGAAAGAAGCAAAGAATGACAGAGTTCAATAAATCAATTTTCATGTAAGGATCCTGCCCAAGGTACTTTTTTTCTCAGGAAAAAAAAATCTGTATATCAAAAGATGCTGGTTTCCCATGTTTAAAATCATTTGATTCTCTACTAATATTGTTCACAATGAATTGTCAAGGTGGTTCTGAAAAGAACAAATAAAGATTATACCAGCAGTCTCCAGCTTGAATTAAGTTCTGTATTTGCTTCCTGGTAGGCTAGTAGGTGTTCCTTAGAGTGGAGGGAACTGGGACTTCAAAGAAGGAGTATGTCAGGTGGCAGCCGACCCCTGCCCCACTGCTCCTCCACTGGCAGCTGGGGTCCTACAGGTTAACAGGTGCCAACTAACTGCTCTGGAGCCAGAACAAACTCATGAGGGCAGGGGTTTTTGTCCATTGTTCGCTAATGTAGGCCCAATATCATGCTTAGCACATGGTAGACAAACAAATATTTAATGAATAGATTAATGGTGCTATAAAAATCTAAAAAGTGATAATATCAACAAGTAATAGAAAATCAGCAAATAATATGATTAGATGGCTCTTAAACATGTAAAGATATTCAACCTCAGAGAAAATAAAATTTAACTTAAAATTAGCATGACATAACATTTATTTATCAAATTGACAAAAATATTAAAATCTATTAACACACTCTACAGGTGGAGCTTTGGCAAAACATGTGTGCACATTAATTGCTATTAGACATATATATAGGTAGAGCCTCTTTGGAGGAAGAGTTGACACTCTATTAAAATTATAAATGCACAGACCCTTAGCCCAGAAATCCTGAGAATTTACTGCATATGTGAAATGACTCATAACAAGGCTACTGTTTTAATGTTTATAACAGCAAAAGTATGGAAACGACTAAGTACTCACCAACAGAAGCATGGTTAATAAGTTGGGGTACATATACACTGTGCATTACTTGCAAATGTAGAAAAGAATGAGTAAGTGCTCTTCGTACTTAGTGAAAAGATCCAATACATACTACTAAATGAAATGAATAAGGTATAGAACAACATGAATATTGTGCTTATATTTGTGTATAAAGAAAAGAGTATATTTGTATTTGCTTGTATTTGTATAAATAAATTCTAGAGAAATACAAAGGAAGTGGATAAAAGTGGGTTGTTTTGTTTTTTGGGGAGGGAGAAGTGGGTTCTAGGTACATGGAGAACAGGGTACACGCAAGACTGCATTACATATCTTTTAGATTACTGAAACATGAACATAATATTCAAATAACTATATATTTTTAAAGATTTATTTATTTATTTTTAGAGGGAAAGGGAGAGAGAGAGGGAGAGAAACATCAACGTGTGGTTGCCTCTCACATGTCCCCCACTAGGGACCTGGCCCACAACCCAGGCATGTGCCCTGACTGGGAATCAAACCAGCAACCCTTTGGTTTGCAGGCTGGTGCTCAATCCATGGAGCCACACCAGTCGGGGCCACATAACTATATTTTAAAAAATCATCAGGCTGAACTACAAAAACAAGAGAGAGTGAGAGAGAGAGGCACTGCCAAGCAAATTAATGAGGTTTTAGGGAAAAATGCATGAATTACTTAAAGCATATTTACTTAAATGAATATGCCTGTTATAAAAACATTCACCTAACATTAAAGCTAATCCCCTAAGGACCTCCTAAATGTACTTAAAAGCAATAACATGATCCCTGTTTGAAAATGTTAGAAGTCATATTTCCTCCTAACTTCTCAGATTTTCCCATGTCCCAATTAGTTCAAATCTTTCTTTTTGTTTATAGAAATAATGGGACATACGAATTTCACAATCTATGAATATTATAGTGTGAAGTGCTATAGGTATGAACAATGTACTAAATCTTTGTGTGATCCTTTTTTCCCTATCACAAAAACTAAGAAAAATTTTAAAAATTAAATTTGTATAATTTAAGAGAATGCTTCTAAAAAAAAAAAAGCCCTGCAATATTAGAACAACCAAAACCTTTCAGGCATATTACATGATCATTAAAAAATGAGTCTTACCTTACTTCAGCTAGTGGACTTGGGGCATAGGGATTTGCAGAACAAGCTAGAATTCTAATAACTGCTCCAGGATGATAGGTTTCCAGAACGTGAACAGCTGTAGGATACACCTGTTGTTCAAAAGTAAGTTCCACATAGTCTTGGCTCTGAAAATTAGGCGGTGTCCTCTTGAATGGCAAGGAAGCACTAGGACACTGATCCCACCATGTTCCATAAGTTCGAAACACAGCTGTCTGAGTGAAGTCACCAGAACTTGGGAATACATTAGGTACACTGGCCAAATTCCACATGGTATAGGACATACTATTCTCACTTCCATAATGGGAACTAAAATCCACTACTTCTTTGGCATACTGCACCACCTCTGCGTTCAGAGGGGAAGTCCGGCTGTTTGATTCTATAGTTCTATGGCTGTTCATCACTTCTCCTCTGGTAGCTGTCCTGGCTCGGCGCCGAAGGCATAGATAATAAAACATGGTCAGAACTGTTAACATAGGGAACACTGGTGACATCTAGATGTGAATTATGAAGCTTCAAAAGGTCAGGTGTCCTCCGTAAGATGCATGAACTCTTTGAAGGATGTTCTAAAAAATTGAATGACTCGATAAAGTAAAATAACTTAAATAAGCAGAAAAATGCATGAAAATAAGGTAATAAACAGGCTTTTTGCCCAATGTAGTTTCTTAGAATGAAACAAAAAACACTGTAATGTGAATCTTTGGTATAATCTCTATAATATATATTTAAGAAATCTAAAATACTGAAAATTAAACAATTCCATGCTGTTATCAGAAGCAAACTAATATTATAAAGCAATGGAAGATGTGTGACCCCAAAAAACCTATTTTACACAAAATTATAACTATCTTTCCAAAAACAGCAAGTCCTTGAACTTTTAAAATTAAAATTATTTAAAATACATGGTGAACCACTAAAATATTGCTGTTAATCCTAGACTCTTAGGCATTTTATAACTTCACTTTTTAACTAATTATTCCCTATTGTTAATTATTATGTCCAAACATGCTAAGTACAGATTTCACATTATGGGAATATAGTTTTCTGGAGCTGACAGTTAATTCAGACCAACTAAATTAACTGCCTTACACATCACAGATCACCAGAGAGTGTTTAATTTATAACTCTTACCATTACTTGTTAGGGCAGTCCACGGCTGGTTGGCATCTGGTGTACTGCCGGCTCCTCTTAGAAATCATTCACCCCCAGACAGAAAGGTCACAGGATACACAAAAGTTGGCACTCATCCATGTGTCCTGAAAACTGCATGCTGATTTCAGGTACAAATGTTGATATGTGACATTCTTTTACCTGTAAGATAAGAATTTTAGAAAATATTTTAATTTCCAACTTAGGAAGTCAACTATCCCAAAAGATTTATCACAGATAGACAAAGAACTTCCCAAATGAACAGGCTACACTTTTCTGAATTTGTAGACTATTATGAATAATTAATATATTTTGTTAATTTTATCAAAAAATATATAAAAACATAATATTGAACCTCTTACGCCAGATTGAATATCTTACGCCAATAGATATTTTATTGGCACCAAACAGTGTTTTTTAAAATTTGGACTAGTTTGCAACTTTTAACAATCAAGAAGACCGCAGTTAGGACAGGCCTGAGTTCTCTGGGTGGCTGCCATTGTTCCCGGCCAGCTCTACCCGTTTACAACCCAGGTCCGACCCCTGTCCACATGGAGTAGTCAAACTCTTGTCTACACAAACAGGGAAATCAAACATACTCATTTTTGTACCTGTAAAATCTTGAGCTTAACTTCTCCTAAGCAAAAGAAGAATACACCAACTTTTCTTTAGTAGAACAATGTGCTAGCCTTTCAAATCTTTAGCACTAAGACTATAAAACATTATAATTTATAAAACACATAAGTAGGCTTATTCTCTGGTACCTGCTGGTACCACCTTTGTATCAGATATATACCCGAGCTCCCCCAGGGTCTACCAGACGGAGTTTCTTGAAAAAGGGAATCCAGCCAAAGATCTTCATTTCTCAAAGTACTCAGCACACAGTCAACACAAAAATGTTGATAGAAAGGTGATAAGCAAGTAAAAAATGTATGTAAATCTAAAATAACTTAAAATTACTCTCTCTGTCTCTCAGTCAATCCCAACCAGATCCAAATACATTGAAACGCTTGACAAAATGTAACAAGTAAAACAGTAAATTAACAGCTGAGCTTGAAACAAATAAAAAAAATATCCAGAGTTCAGAGAAACAAAGAGGAAGTCCAAGAGCAGAAAGCAGGAGTTAAAGCTAATATGGCTCATGGAAGCAGTTATAGGTCCTAATGGTAGAATTTCTAACACCCATGTAGAAGTGTTCTTTCAAGTCACAGATCACAGTTGGAAGTAACTTCATAAAGCCAAAACTCAGGAAACATCACCTTATCCATGAAACCAGGCATATGAAAACAGCTCACCAGCCAGGAAGCCCAAAGAGACATTACATTAATGTAGGCAACGGGGGAAAGTCACCAGCGTAGAATCAGAACCCTTTCTGGCATGTACTGTGCAACAAAGTGTGAGCCTAAATTCATAATACCTTCATGGTTTAGAATCTATACTCCATCCCCAAGTCAAAAAATTTAGCAAGTAGTCGTCCTGAACCAGTAAAACATTAGGGACCCTTTTAGGGGCAAATGGAAAACCTCTTTGCAGGGATGATTCCACAACACAGGACAGAGATTAAACCCTTTAAAAGATGCCTCACAACAAAAAGTGACAGACCACAAGAGAAAACGAACCACCATGAGGGACAGTCAGTAAGCAAACTCACTACATGAAGAACTTGTAACCTAAGAACAAAAAATAACAGAACAATCTGGGCAACACTTTTTGGAGTGACAGGTCATTCATGAAAATAACTAAGGTGATTCCACAGTACATGTTCCCAGTGCTGATGTATAATGAATCAGCAAATCAGATTAACCTCAGGACATAAAATACCAACTGCTAAAGTACACAGGTCATACTATAGATGTGCAAAAAAGTAATTAGCTAGTATCACTTGCTCGTACAAGCATTTCATCCACTACAACTATAAATCTGTCAAGAAAAAATGTTTTACAATTGCACAAATCTCAAATCTCTCACACCAAAATTTTAAAAGATATGGCTCTTTCTTTCACCACATACATTTTATTTCAAAATAGGCCCCCAGGTAAATTAAGAAGGGTAATTTGCCAAAGAAGTTACTTAGTCTCTCTCTTTCTTAAAAGAATAAGAATGAAATAAATTTAAACTATAAAAATGAAATTCAGGAAATAAGCAACAATGTATACATATCTACTTCAATAGACCGATCAGCTAATTTGGAGGACTGTTTTATTCCTGTAAATCTTCAAGAGAAGGACAGAATACCATCTGCCAAGGTGGTAGATGAATTTAACTACATAATCTTTGGACATCACCTCTCACTCCACAGTCTAAAAATTGCTTCAGTTAAGCTCCTTTCACTTTCTTTATAACACTGTAATTATTAGAAAGTAAAAGTTTTATAAAACCAAAAAAGTCTGCAAAATAAGTTATCATTCATGTGAATATTGGCAAAAATATTGAGACAAGTTGTGAAAGTCAAATTCTATGATATACAAACCACAAACTTCATAGCTGTTTCCCAGCTAGCTTTTACTGCGTAGATTACGGGATAATATCAAAAGCAGCAAGAGTGTCATATGGGCAATATCATTTTTAAGCTGTGTTAAAGTCAAATAAAATTTGGCACTGAGGCACCATATATAAAAGTGAGTTAAAAACTGTAAATATACATATTATATGTTCAAATATCTTCACTGTACAAGAGAAATGTAAATGGTGCTTTATTTTTTCCACCTATAAATAATAATCTTTCATTTTTTGTGAGATACAGTTGAAGTGACAAAACTTTTGAAAAAGCAAATATATTTATTCTTTTACAGCAACACTATTCCAAAAAATCTAATAAAATTAAAAATCTCTTTTTGAAAATAGACAAGGAATAGAAATTTAAAAAGAGAATGTGTAACCATTGTTATTAACATCTTTCACTGATTCTAAAGTCCTTTCTAGTCAACAAGGATGACACACAAAAGTGTTTTGTGGGTGGGAAAAAATCCATGGAGGAGAAAGGACAGCACACTCTACTCTTCCCTGGGAAATGAAGCTGAGAAAGGGAGTAGAGGCATAGTCTCAGCAACAACCAACGCAGAAGCCCGAACCATCCATGTACTATTGGACTTCTGCCAAGGTGTGGAGGTGATTTGTAATAACCGATGAGTATCCTAACAGGCAATACCAATGCAAATGATACAATAACTCTATTTGTAAGGAGAATGGTATTCAAAACCAAAATTGTTTTTCCCACCTGGTGCAAATAAATAAATATTAGTCTGGTACACTAAATTTTTCAAAAAGAGTGATTATAAAAATATACCTCTTGAGAGACATTTTCCTTTCCAGTTCATTTAAAAACACTTCTTTAAAGATTCTTGTAACATATAAAAATATTACATTCCATTTATAAAAACGTTGTAATTAGGAATAGGGTGACCTTTATTTTATTAGTTGTTTAATCCAATCACTTATCTGCGATGATTATGCGGTGAAAAATTCTCGACAATGCACTGAACTTTTAGACTAGTATAATCAAGGAAATAAAACAATAGCCATTTTAACTTGTATCATGAGACTTTCACACTCCTTGGGAAACAACTTGCTTTATAGGACATGATTTTATTATAATACAACTTTATTTTCAACTATGTCTTTCATATTATAGAATGCTTAACAAAGTTAAATAATACAATTACAGAGAGAGCAGTAACAGTGGAAAAGAGAAATTAAGAGGCGCAGACAAGGGAGAACATATGTTTACTACAGAGATTTGAAGTGAGACGGGGAGTCGATGAGGCGGAGAGAAGCAGGATGGCAGGAACTGCAGAGAAGATGGCTTGTGCTTCAGCAGAGGAAAAGGAAGGAAAGGACTTTTCATGAAATAAACAAAAGAAGGCAATGGCAATGAACTTGAGCTAGGGCCACACAAAGGCTAAGTTCAAAGGCTAAGTGATGAACCTGCAAAACAAGTTTAACCTCAAGAGAATTCTTGACTTAAAGTGAAAAGAAACAGAAAAGGAACCTGTAAAACAAGTTTAACCTCAAGAGAATTCTTGACTTAAAGTGAAAAGAAACAGAAAAGGACAGGCACAGTAAGGCAGTGTCACATATTGAAGGCAGTCATAACATAATACTTGCAAAATATCCCACAGAAACATGTCCATGAAGAGAAAAAAAAAAGCGTTCTGGCAGCTTTGCAGCACAGTACCGAAAGGTAATAATAGAGTGCATAATGTGGCACCAAATCAAGCAAAGGCCAAACCTTGTATGTCATTTCTGTATTCTGATGAAACTGACCAAGAGATACTATTTTGAGGAAAGGGCTTTGCTGGTTGACTCCAGAAATCAAGACATGGGAAAATGGAGGAAATGATCAATCAAGAGTGGAATTATAGTTGAACCTGGTGCAGAGCTGACGCTCATAAGCAACCCTCTTTCCAGGCCTGCCCCTTCAGGTTTCTATGGTACCACATGCTATTATAGCCCCTTCTACCTCTCAACTGCTTCTCAGTCTCCTCCTGGGTCTTCTTCCTCATTCTCAAATGTATAGAGGCACCATTAAAGGAAGGCTGTCTTTCTGATGAAATGATACCCCAGAACATTCCACCAATCGTGGCACAAGTCTTCTCCCACCACGCTTCCTGTATACCCACCGGAGCTGCACCTGTGCTTTTCCACCCAGGCTGGGTTCCTCTGGAATGCCCTTGTATCCCTCAGTGGGGCATCCTCTCACCCATCCTTTAAGGTCAGGTTTAGACTGTACCCACCACCTACTTCTTTGCTCTTACATGTTACATCATTTCCCACATGTTGAGATAACTTTCTGCCCTAACAGATAATGAGTTCCCCAAGTTCAGTGAATGTGTCTTAATTATAACTATACCCTTAGGGCCTAGTACACGCCAATATATGCTCAATAAACATTTGTTATGTTTTTCTGAAAACTGTCAGAGTACATGGCAGAAGATAATTAAAATAAGCACAGAAATGAAACCAGTGACTCTTTAAGATAAGACACATGTAGGTAGAACAAAAAAATGAAGCAAAAAAAAGTTCTGTATCTTGATATAGAGGAAAAGAGGGAAAAATGAATAAAAAACGAAACACAATAGGTGAAAATCAAATGTATGAACTTCTTTGAAGCCATCCGATAAGGGAGCGTATCCATATTGAAATTTTACTGTTCAAAGAGAATGTAAAAAACGTAGTAACTTCTCTTAGTATAAAAGCAGCCCCTGAATATGTAAAAGACTTGACTTTGGCCACAAAGAAACTCTGATTGAAATTAAAGAAAGATTCATAAAAGACATGATTGGATGGTTAAAAAAAACTATTTCTCTAATACAATATTTTATTATGGGGAACTGAAAAAACTATGGATGAAAAAGAAATTTATCAACAGAATAAGAGAAAAGAGACAGCACAAGAAAGGCAACAATAATAAGAGCAAGGGTAAAAGGACTGGTTGATACTGTTCTTAGCAAAGGCATCCTTTGCCTTTATCATAATTATTTACATTCCAATGTACTATATCAGTGACTTTCAACCTTTTTCATCTCAGGGCACACATAAACTAAAATTCTGTGGCACACCAAAAAATATATTTTTTGCCAACCTAACAAAAAAAAAGACATAATTTTGATTTACTCACACAGGACAACTATTGTTGTATTGGCTGTTGCCATTTTTTTACTTAACAATCTAAGGGAAAAGAGGCAGTACCCTCACTAAACAGTATGGCACTGCATGTCTTAAAATTCTTGCTGCACGCCAGTTGAAAATTGCTGTGCTATATTGAAAAAATGTAACAATGTCAGGAAGGAGAGTTCTGGAATGGAGTATTATGACTTTATGTGC
Source organism: Tonatia bakeri (assembly GCA_004024845.1). Lineage (NCBI taxonomy): Eukaryota > Metazoa > Chordata > Mammalia > Chiroptera > Phyllostomidae > Tonatia > Tonatia bakeri. Next base: position 68,977 of record PVIA01003243.1, on the reverse strand, counting down.
CTCTCTTCTTTTAAAAAAAATTTCTCTCAGTTGAAACATTTTATTATGATTATAATTTTTAATCAACAAGTCTCCAGTATAGAATAAATAGGTAGAGTTCTTAACTGAACCAGGAGGATGAACAGGGACAATACAGCCTCCTATCCAGCTTTAAAGCTTCCTGGAAATCCAGGTAAGTAAAGCAGAAAAAGTCAGGGGGAAAAAAAACTGTAAAGGCTGAGTAAAAAGCTAGAAAACCAAAGAAGCAAACAATACCTCTCTCTCTTCCAGAAACATACAAAAAGTATTGAAAACCAGTGGGCACTTCAAGCCTTCTGCTGAGTTAATGAACAAATGGCGAGAACTTATCAAGAAGTGCTAAAAAGTCAAACTAAGAATGGACTTGTCAGAAACAAGAGATAAGATTCAGAATTAATTTAAACTAGAAATTAATAATGGTTAGTTCTGCAGAATGTCTCTCTCTAGTCTTTCTTTCCTAGACTTTCTTTAAGAGGCATATCTAAATTTATGAAATACTGCAGGGGCATTATCAGAGCTGGCAGGGATGTTAACAATCTTTAGTAGCAAGAAAAAAAGAGTCAATTTTTTTTTTAAACAAAGCAGAGCTGTAGGATAAGTGAATTGTGATTTTCTGATATAATGGATCTGAAAACCCTCTTACTGCCCAAGGTACTATATCACAAAGTGACAAGAAGGGCATGTTTCTAATTACATAGTTATGATAATAAAAAATACAAATACCTTTGATACAAATGTCAGTATGCTATGGTATCTATATATTTACCCTTTTCTTCACTGTTAAATGATGGGTACAAATAAACCATTTGAATGGGAAGAACCATGAAATTAGCATAACCTTAAATCTTCAGCAGATACACAATTTATATTTAACTAAAACCTGGAATATTAAAAATTAGGGATACTTGGTTGAGGATAATTTTAATGGACTCACTGAAGAGAGAAAAATATCTCCCTCTAACTATTAAAATGATAAAGCAAATATGAATTTACTTTAGCCTAATACTAGCTATATGTTTTGTACACTAAAATAAAGAACATTTTACATAATAAAAATATACTGAATTTACTTAGCTTTCCTAACAAAAGTCCAAACACAAGATCATAGGTATGTCACTGCTAGCCATTCAAACTAAGACTACTATTGTTCAGACTGTAAGATGCACCCCTCCCCCATTCGGGAGGAACAATGGTTGTGAATGCTGCTGTTGAGTTCTGTTTACATTTATATTGGTGAAATATTATGTTATTTATGTTATTAAATATTTTACCACATTTTTTGCTTCAAAAATTTTTTCCTATTTTCCTCCTCTAAAACCTAGGTGTGTCTTATGGTCCAAAAAATACAGGTAACTAAAATAGTACATAATGTTATTAAATTGATTTGGGGGTACACTACATATTCCAAAAAATGTATTCCATTTTAAGTGTATGGCTCAATGACTTTTGACAAAGGCAAATACCAATGTCACCACTACCAGAAGCAAGATACAGGATATTCCCATCAGCCCAAAGCTTCCATGGTGTCCCCTCCCAGTCCCCCACCCACTCTCTGCACCTAATAAAAACTGATTTCCTTCCTAGCACTATAAATCAGATTGTCCTTTATTCTAGAGTTAGATATTAGTGAAATATGTATTCTTTTGTGTGTTCATTTTGCTCAGTGTATCTTTGATATTTATCTCTGTTATGTTTATCAGCCATTTGTTCCTTTTTATTGCTGAATCATATCCATTATATGGACATATCCATTCACCTGTTAATAGACATTTGGGTTGTGATTAGTGCCAAAATATTTCCAAAATGGCTGTAGCATTTCATATTTCTACCACCAATATATGAGAGCTCTTTCTAGTTGCTCCACAACCTCACCAATAATTAATATTGTCAGGTATTAGCCATTCCAGGGGGCGAGTGTTGGTATCTTCTGGTTTTAATTTGCATTTAACAATTGACTAGTAATGATGTGGAACATCTTTTCACCATCTTATTTATCATTTGTACCTTCTTTAGTGAAATGTCTATTTTGCCTATTTTTAAAGTCAGTTATTATTGACTGGTAAGAGTTCTTTACGCATTTTAAATACAATCTTTATCAGATATATGTGTGTGCAACTATTTACTTCCAGTCTATGCTTGTCTTTTCATCTATTTGATGATATCTTTTAAAGAGAAAAGTTTTCAATTTTTATTAAGTAAAATTTGCCTTTTTTTCCTTTTATGGTATTTTTGTATGTCCTAGCAAACATCTTCCTTGGTAGGTAGTATCAAGCATAGTTTCAAAAGGGAAAGCCCTAGAACAGGTAGTATTTAATATCTGACAACTGAGAGTAGTTAATTACAGATTAATAAAATTTTAAGATGATGTTAAATTATATGCTACAAGCACTTCCAGTGGAAATGCAAAATGATAAAGCCACTCCTAGATGTTTACCCAAGTGCACTGAAAACCTACATGCCACCAAAAATCTGTACACAAATGTTTATAACCTATTTATCCACAATCATTCCAACCTGAGAACATCCAAGATGTACTTCAACAGGCAAATGCATAAACAGTGGTACAACACAATGAAACACGACTCAGTAACAATAAGGAATGAACACTGATTCAGGCAACAGTTTAGATGAATCTTTAAATGTATTTTGTAAGTGAAAAGAAGCCAGAACTTGGCATCGTTGTTCAATTTCATCTATGTGACACTCTTGAAAAAACAAAGCTATAGGGAAGGCAAAGAGATCAGTAGTTGCCAGGAAGTCAGGGGAAGAGATAGGGGAAAAGACAATAACTAAAAAAAGGGCCACACAGAGGAATTCTTAGGGTGATAGAAATGTTCTATATGCTTTTCATTTCTTTGTTTTGGACTAAAACAAGTCAAGCTGGAAATTTGATATCCTCGTATTAGCTTGTTTATGGGCCCAGTTTATTAGTCTGTTCTTGACCAGCACACCCTGAAAGGTATCTACTAGTTGCCTCGACCTGCCCATTCATTTTGCCCAAGGCAAAGACTGATCTCAGAGCCTCAACCACTCACTAGGCCTTAGGGTACCAGTCAGGAAAAGAGAATAGTGACTTTCACGACTTCAGAAAGATTCTGGACCAGGACCAAATCAGTCAATATAGATTTGCACTGATGCACACACATGTGTGGGTGCATGGGTGTGCGTGTGTGTGTGTGTGTGTGTAATTAGCAATCTTAAAGACCAGGAAAACAAGCTGGGCAATTAAAGCAAATGGTCTTTAACAAATGTTAATACAAAAAATAGAATAGTTTTAAAATAACTCTTACATTTAGTGTGAATTAACAAGGTATAAGATCCATAAATAAGAGCAAGCTAATTAAAATTTTTTAAAATTTCTTAGAAATTGGACATGTTGGCCAAAAAATTAAAATAAAATTAAATAAAAAAATAAAAAAGCAAGAAACCTAATATCTATAGAAAATAAAGTCAAGAACAGAGTGAATCTGACAAAAATTCAAGAAAATGCTAGAAGATCATATAGTACTTTAGAAATTCTAAAGGGAAAAGTTTGGCTACAGTTCTTACTCACACAGAAAACAAATGATAACAAAATAAAAATATTTCTGGACATGCAGGTATATTCCCCACAACTCTTCTTAAAAACATTAGTCAAAAAAGGGCCTGGCTGGTGTGGCTCAGTGGGTTGAGTGGTGGCTTGTGAAGCAAGGGGTCACTGTTTCAATTCCCAGTCAGTGCACATACCTGGGTTGCAGGCCAGGTCCCCAGTGCAGGAGCGCAAGAGAGGGAACCACACATTGATGTTTCTCTCCCTCTCTTTCTCCCTCCCTTCCTCTCTCTAAAAATAAATAAATAAAATCTTAAAAAGAAATTAGTCAAAAAAGTATTCCAGTCAATAAAAAAAATTAAATCATCTTAAAAGGGGGAAGACAGAATATAAAAAGTAAGTAGTGACCTTGTAGTTAAAATCTAATTCATTACAGATACAGTACTGGTAAAACTGAAAGGGATGGTTAGAGAAAAACAGAAGATAAATAATGTAAAAAAGGAAAAAACGTCAGTAGAACCAAGATGGGGATGGAGGGAAAAGGTTTCGCCTTTTTAAATGGAGGTGAGAGGGTAACAGAAAAATCAATGATACATGGTTCTATAATTTGCAGACTTTCAAGGGAAAAGATAATAAAATGAATAAGTTAAATTTTCCTGTAAAAAGATAAATCCTTTCCCACAAGGTATCCCTGTGATAGAACAGTTCTGTATTTTGGTGATGATGGTAGTCACAAAATCTGCAGAAAATTGCAGAGAACTAAACACACACACAAAACTGAAGAAATCTGAGTATGATCAGCAGATTGTATCAATGTCAATTTCTTAGGCCTAATATGCTACAGTTATGTGAAATGCTACAAAGGAGGAAACTGGATGAAGTTCACACAGGATCGTCCTGTATCATTTCTTAGAATTAACTGCATGTGAATCTGTACTTATCTTTTTTAAAAAACAGATTTTTTTTACATGCAAAAAAAATAAACACAAACTTTCAAATTGGGAGGAGTGAAGTCTGAAAAGAGAGTGGAAGTCCAGCCATGTGAAGTTTGATGTGTAACAGAGGTAAGTAAAGCCAAATGATGTAAAAAGACTGAAAGTCAACATATGGGCAATAAAGACCTATCTGGTACACACAAAATTGACAGAGATGGTAACAGTAATATTAGACAATGTACACTCCAAAGCAAAACTCATTAAACAGGGCAAAAAAAGATATATTTTTAAAGACTAAAATCCACTAAGAACAAACAACTATATACAGTAATCTATGAGGATGAATTCAAACAAATTAATGGTCACTATAGGAGACAAACATATTTTGCTTACTTTGTATGTTATAATGAATGTGTCAAATCAAAACATTAGGGAAAGGACAGCTCATCAAAAATGTTTTAGGACAATGCTCAGACATTTAGAAAGTAAATTTAGAATATTATCATAGTAACCATTTTTCTTAAATCTATATAGAATACAGACTATCCAATGAGAGAATGTACAAAAAATATTTTAATAACTTTTGGGTTGAAATGCAAAAGCCATAAAGGAAGAGAATAGCAGAACTGACAACAAACATATTAAAGATTTCTATACTGCAAAAGCTTCCGGAAACAGAATTAACTACATAAACTATAAAAGTACTAGTAAATGATATGTCAAGTCATTAACAGCTACTACATGTAAAGAGCTATTACAAATCAATAGAAAGTAACACTTTAACAGAAAGCTAAGCAAAAAATATAAACAGTAAAAAAAGAATACAAATGGCTATAAACACTTATAGATATTCAACTCTGTCGATAAGCAAAGAAATGCACAATTAAAGCAGTAATAAAATAGTATTTTTCATCCATAAAATTACAAAAATGTAAAAGATAACTGTATCATCTTAGTGGCAATGGTTTTGAGACAATTCTATGCAGGTCTCTCACATTTCTGCCTGTCCTATATGCAAAGCTTTTGTTCAAAATTATCTTTCCAAGAGTGTTTCTATAGCAAACATCCTTAATAAAAAAAGATCTCCCTCTGGAGGAGAGGGCAGGTTTGTTTACTATCCAGCATAATATACACAATGTCTCTATCTAAGACAAAGGTTAGGCAGGTTTACTTGCAGCCTATTTGAAAGATTCAGGTTCCCTAAGCTCAGGGTTCCTCTCCTGTAATGCAATCTACTACATGTGCTAGAATCATCTGACCCTCGTCACATCACCCACTGTAATTTAGGGTTGAAGGTAGCAGCACAAGAAAATGATCATCCTCTGGCTACTTTTACTGCTGTGATTTGGCTCTGACCCAGGGGTCTCATGTCTTCTCCCAGCTTCCATGAGACTGTTAGCTTGCAAGTGAGGTAAATCTCACTTGCAAGTTATAGTTAACTACATATAGTATACAGCCATCTTGAAATAACTGTAGACTTACATTTATTTCTAATGTCTGAAAAGAGACAAAACAAATGATTAAACATTTACTGGGTCATTGGGCAAGTAGGCACACAACATATTTACTTTCTCCTTTGGCTATTTTTGTAAGTATTGTTTAATTTTTAAAAAATGTATACATTCATTTTATGATCTCATAAAGTTTCTAGGTATCTATTATAGCAACGCTTGGAAATTCATTATATTTAAGATGTCCAGTAGGGATGGTAAAATACAGACATCGGGCTGTTCCAGGGGTCCCTTTACAGGCATTCATCCCTTAGAGCTGCTGAAACCAGGTACATACAGCCCTGCAGAAGAGCTGGTGAGGGGAGAAATGCCACACTTAAAATACACAGTGCAAATCAAAAGACACGCAGATTTTGAATCGAGCTTTCTCCACGTACAACTCTGAGGAGCAACTCTACGGGGAGAGCTGCGAGTTAGCAACAAGAAGGATTTAACAAGTTAGTAATTAACTGACCACGAGAAAAGCTTTAAAAATTATTTCAATAGTCAAGAAACTTCAGAAGGAGGGTTAAAAAAGAAAATCAACTTACCTGACTAAATGTGTTCATTCCAAAAATATTTAGTCATGTTAACAATATGCCAGGCATTGTTAGAATCTCTAGACATTAAAACACATTATAAACCTAGAATAGTAAGAGCAGTATGGTATCAGCAAAGGAAGCCAGAGATCACTGAACAAAAGTTCAGAAGTGCCAAGGATAAACAAGAACTAGGACCTATAATAAATACAGTGTTTGTTATCAGTTGGGAAAAACTGAATTCAACATATAATGATGGGTCTTTGGTTAACAATTTTTGGGGGGAAAAAACAGTACAGCCTTACTTCCTTTCTTACCCTAAATACTGTGGAGGTAGGTTAAAGATTTAAATATGAAGAATAAGACCACTGAAAAATACTAGAAGAAAACAGAGGTGGAAATACTCAATCCATGTAACAAATAGTCTAAGAAGGTACCAGAGTTAGAACCATGAAGTTAAAGTGGATCATCAAAAAGGATGGGCAATGAGACTAACACAGTGAAGAAAGAAGGGGCAGTTTTTATTAAATAATCACATTTCAAAATAAAAGATAAGCAGTTAGCAATATTTTAAGATGCCATTATACAGAGGGCTATAATTGCATTACTGAAACGTGGCATTAGTAAAAAGAAATTAACCATCTGACGTTTAGCTGACCTGATTTTGAAGTCCATAACAAAAAGGAAGAACATGAAAATACAGGATTCAGAGAAGCCAATATTTGGCACAGCAGTTAAAAATTTTTAAACTTGGTACAGAAGAAAGAGATGCGGAAAGAAGAGTCCGATTCAACAAATGATTTAAAGAATGCCTACTGTGGGATGATGCACCTTGCCACTGGAAATGTAAGTACTGACCCTTTCCGCCAAGAACTTAATCACTGTAGGAGCGTTTGGTGTATCAGGAAAATCTCCCTCTATGCAACCAAAAAGTACAATATGTATTACAGTCAAAGAAGCATGAAGTGAGCTTTAACAAGGCGGGTGTGTGTGTGTGTGTGTGTGTGTGTGTGTCTATAATCTGAATTTAAGAAACCGAGGAGTGCACACCAGAAAGCAGTCAAGAAAGGTAGCTTATGTCCTGGACGGTGCAGAACAAACAAGATCCAGCACCTGGTGCTGGGGAGGCCTCCAGGGCTTAAAGCCTACGCAACTACCTGACCACAGGTTTAGATGGTCTTGACTTCCTACTTATTTGTGTATTTCAATTAGTGCATGCAGTCTGAGAGTATGGCAATGAGTACTTCGGAAACCATCAAAGAAAAGCAAAACTACTCTTCTTGTTAACATGTTGACAAAGAGGCCAAGTGGATGTTCATCACCACAGTGCACTCTAAGGACACCCCCAAACTTAGAAACAAGGCTGCTGCAGGTATCTGGTGGCGGTCCTGAATGAAGACATGGGCCTGGTCGGGCAAAAATCATAGGACGCCACAGGACTATCAAGGAAGCACACACAGGAGCAACAAATACAGACGTGCAGGTGGCCTATGCGGGGTTCAGAGCCACAGAGGGGCTCCGGAGTCACCAGAACCCGCAGACGCCGCGGTGTAAACACCCTGCGCAGCTCACAAGGCGAGGCAACGCCTCGCGCCCTGCTGGCAGACTAGTGTGCAGAAAAGCGCCCGAGGGCCGAAGCTGTTCTCAGGGTCCCCAACGAACCCTGCAAACGCCGCGTGGGGGGAGACGAGCGCCGATCACGCAGTGAGCCCAGGCCCCTTAAACCCGGGGCTCCGCCCTGGCCCGGCCCGGCCCAGCCCCTGCGCCAAAGGAAGAAGACGGAGACCGGATGGGGGAGAAACAAAAAAAGGGCCGTACCCTGGAGGGTCCGGGAGAGCGCGCGCCGTGGGCTTCACCAGCGACCAGGCCGCGCGTGGAGGCCAGGGCGCGACGACAGCCCCCGAACTCCCGCGCAGCTGCTCGTTCACGCTGAGCCCCGCCCAGCGCGACCCGGAAGGAAGACACGGAGGCCGCGAGGAGGGCGGGACCAGAGGGAGGCGGGGCGCGGCTCCCCCTAGAGGCCTTTGGAGGCGTGGGGACCGCCCTCTCCCGAGAGGAGGGTTCCCAGTCCCGGGCGCACCCTTTAAATTGCTCAGTTGCTTCCGGCTGACAGTGTTTGAGAGTCCTCCGCGAAAATAATTTCTTTCCGGAATCAACCTGCCAGCTGTAGAGAAGTTTTGCTAGGGATCCTTCAGTCCAGAGTTGGGGAATCAGGTGATGCCTAGGGCTTGGGGTTGGTAGAATCCTCAGAAAAGTGCAACAAAGTTGCGTCTTCTAAAGGCATAATTCACCAAGTTTGCAAACCTCTTCTGCCCCAGATACAAATCTTTCCTGCAGGTTCACTTCCCTCCCACCATTCAGAAGCCCGTTATCAGTACCTCTGATGAAGATGCTTTCACGGTCTCCCTTATTCAGTCGTTTTTTATTTTTAGTATATATAATATCACCTTTTTTAAAAGTTTTGCATCATATTTATCTTATTACAAGGTTTTCATTAAGATAGACAAGTATTTAATGATGATATGTTGAACTACACATACTTGCTATCTGCTCCTAAGGGGCCGAAATAATGATATTTATACATATGAACTGAATTGATACATGATGTTTAGTATAAATTGTGTACAAAATAAGAAATTTTAAAAGGGAACTGAAGCTTCATCCTCAACCTCCGTTGAGTGTGGGCAGCAGTTAGTGACTTGCTTCCAAAGAATATGAAGGAGTGGAATGTAGCTTTATTGCAGAGAAACCTAGTAAACACTACATTGACCATATGAAAGTTAACACCGTTAGTGATAAAACAAATTGATAGCATGCACCCTGATATGCTGTGATGAGAAGGGCACTTCATCCCTGTGATATTCTTCCTCAAAACCCATAAACTCAGTTTGACCTTAATACAACATCAGAATACCCAGATATCCTACAAAACGCCTGAACAAGTTAATGGGGGGAAAAAAGAAAAATTGAAAAAATTATCAGACCAGAGGGAGACTTTAGGAGACAGGACCAGAAAATGTAATAAGGTATTTTGAATGGGATCCTGATCATGAAAAGGACATTAGTGGGAAAACTAGTGAAACTGAAATAAAGAGTGGAATTTAGAGAGTAGTAATGTATGTACCAATGTTGGTTTCCTAGTTGTAACAAATATGCTATTATAATGAAGTGGAAAACTAGTATACATTAACCCTTTGTACTCTCATTGCATCTTTTCTGTAAATCTCAGTCTATTCTAAAATCAAAAATGTATTACAAATAATAAATGAAAGTATTAATAAGTAAATAAACCTGACTCTTTGATGGTTGCTGGTGAGACTTGAGTTGTTGCCTTCGGGGCACTCAAGCCCAGTCTAAAGCAGTTTTTCATTTATAACATAATTCCAAATAAACTTCTTATTGAAATATAAAATATATTTAGAAATTTTAAGACAATCTGAGTGTACTGTTTTATGTATTCACCACTCAGATTAAAAAATAGATAACTACTAGTACTCAGTAGCTCCCCATGTGCTTTCCTAAATGTCTATCTACCCTTTACTCCTCCCCAAAGGCAACCATTGTCCTGATTTTTAATACCAGGGATTAATACCAGAGATTAATTTTGCTAAGTTTTTGCCATTATTCATATAGATGGGTTCATACATTACACAGTCCTTTGAGTCTGGCCCCTTTCCCTTGTGAGAAGTATTTACATCATTGAGTGTAGTGGTAGCTTCTTGAGTTTCTGTTGTACAAATATACCATAATTTCCTTATCTGTTCTACCTCTGAGGATCACTGAGCTGTTTTTAATTTTGATTATCACAAACAATGCTACTGTGAACTTTCTTATGCATATCTTTTGCTGCATGACTCTCCATACTTTTTTTTTTTTTAATTCTGGAGAGAGAAGAAGAAGGGAAAAGAGAGAGAAACATCCATGTGCTGCCTTCTGCATGTGCCCTGACTGGGATTCAAACCCACTACTTTTAGGTTCGCAGGACAATCACAACCAACTGAGCCACACTGCCAGGGCTACCTTTCATACATATTTATGTTCCTGGTGTTTTATAGATGTGGTAGTTGGTGCTGTTATTTTATTTATTGTTTTTGTTTAGTTTGCTTAGTTTTGTTTTTAAAGGCACCTAAAATACTTCTTGGAGAGTATGCAAGTTTACATTTAAGGAAAGGAAAAGACGACAGTAAAGTTCCATTTCTGTGACTACATGGAATTTTGGTCATCATTGTTCAGTCTACCCTCCCTCTTGTCTCAAGGGCCATGCCATTGCCACACTTTGTTTTCTGGGCAGAAGAGCCAAGTGAGGCCAAGGAAAAGGGTGATACTTATCAGTTAGTGATGGCGCTGATTTAATGGGTGAACTAATGCCTAGTTATTAAATGGAATGTTGTTTGCAACTGAATAGCATCCCACGCTGTAACAGCACTATTACAAATAAAGAAACTCCCAACAAAGCTTAATTGTGCATAAAGTCACCAGCTCAGCAAGCTAGTTATGATCCATTCTATGTTAGCTTCAAAACTTTCAATGTTCTACTCAGACAGGGAGGCAGGCAAAGAAGGAGCATGTTCAACACTCTTCTTTGTCTCTGATCTTGAAACTCTCATCATCATGACCCTTCACTATTTTCAAGTGATTTTTTTTATTTTGAAATGAAATGTCTACTGATTATAAACTTTCAGGATAAAGCGCATGCATGACAATAAGATGCTATCAGAGAAGTAGAGATATCATTCAGCACACTGCAGAAAGGGCCAAAAATGTCTTCACAATGAGCTCCCTTAGGTTTTCTATCTCTGGTCCTGAGTAGGTTTTTCTGTTAAGTCAAGACCTCTCAGAAAATGCAACTTCGTGCATTCTCTAAATAACTGAGCCAAAATTATTTACCTCTTTGTGAAATCTTAAGTTAGCTAGTTTGTTGGAAAGTCATGTTTAGTCAGCAATGTTAGTTCAAGGTTTTGAATATGCTGATGACCAAAAACGTGTGACTAATATGCAGTAGAAGTGATCTCTTAGTGTACTTTTTAAAACCTTTTACAGTCAATAAAAGTTTCATTTTGTTATTAATTTATCAAAGTATTAATCTAGAAATAGTTACACTATTCATGAAGAAGAAAACAAACATTTTAAGCAAGAAATTAACCCAAGGAGTCTAAATCCTTTTTTTTACAGATGAGAAAAATGAGGCTCAGAGAGGTTAAGTGTCTTCTCCAAATCATAGTGTCAGAACTGTCAATGAAACACAGTTCCAGCTTTAAATCCAGTGGATTTTTAACCATGACATCACATTACTTTATGATTTAACAAAAACTTAACTAATCATACTCCCATATTACCATAACCTTGAAGTAGCTGAATACAGTAGAGAGAAAATTGAGCTTGGGAGTAGGAAGACCTGTCTACCCAGCTCACCATGTATGTACCTCTGTGATCTTGGATTAGTCACAACTTCTGTGTGCTTGTTCTCATTCCTGTGAACTGGGCCCAACTCATAGGCACTGGAGAGACTTAAAAGAGATCATATATGTGAAAGCACTTTGTGAGCTATAAAGTAGTATGCAAATGTATGAATATTATTAATATTTATTGAAACGTGTTGAAATTCAGAAATTGAGTCTTTCCAGCACAAATTACCAGAATAGAAGTTTCAAGTTCATTTTAGTCTAATCCTTTTCATTGTTGCCAGAGGAAAGAAAAGCTTAGAAAGACTGGAAAATTTACTCGAAGACTTACAGCAAGTTGCTGGCAAAGCCAAGTCTCAAATGTAGGTCTCTTAACTTGCTACTTCCAATAAACAATTTCTAATATCTCTGATAACTAGAAACCAGTAATATGGTTTAAAATAATCTGATAAAACTTTAGACTGAATTTGCACAGGCCTGGAAGGGATATCTTGAAAATATTTTGTAAAAATGTTTTAAATATAAAAACATTTAATTAGCACTGGCTAGTGTGACACAGTTTGTTGGGCATCGTCTTGCAAAGCAAAAGGTCTCTCTGGTTTGATTCCCAGTCAAAGCACATACCTGGATTGCATGTTCAGTCCCCAGCTGGGACACGCACAGGAGGCAACCAATCCATGTTTTTCTCTCACATCTGTTTCTTTCTCTCACTTCCTCCCTGCCTTCACCTTTCTCTAAAAAGAAATAAATAACTTATTTTAAAAACTTATCTAACTTATACTGTTTGTACTGTTTTGACTTGTACTTTTCCTTTTTATGTAATGGGTCATTTCTTTACAACTTAGCATTAATGAAAAATTGTCAGTGGTCAAGAATACTGTAGGAGAAATATCACCTGGAGACAGAATAGATCTCTCCTGAAGTAACTTCATGCCTGTGGTTCTCTGATGGATGGAACACACAGCCAAGAAAATGAAGCTTATGGTCATTGTCCCTGGTAATTCCTCTTCTTCCTATTTTTCCATTTTTAAGTAAACTCTTGAAAGAGTTCCTGTGTCTCTGTAGTAGGCAGATCCCTGTGCCTACTACATAGTGACTTGATAATCAATAGAAAAAAGTCACAGAGTGACTTGATAATCAATAGAAAAAAAAGCATATTTTTGTCCATACAAGTAAAACAAAAGTGATATGTGATTATCTCAGGGTTTCAATATTAATGTTTCATGCAATTCAAAGTCTTCAATCTCTCACAATTATTTTCTCTTCAGTGGAAGTTTTGAGGGGGCTACATTATTGAGATAGGCATTACTCACCCATTTATTTGTGCCCTTGCACAACTGTGAATTCCCTTCCCCATTGTAACATAATCTGTGTATTTAAAACAAAAAATTGATCATAGGATTTTCTGGGTTACCCATGTTTTTGGAGCATTAAAAAAAGTGTATCCAAACAAGACCCTTACATATGCTGTCTACAAGAGACTCACTTCAGATTTAAAGACACACACAGACTGAAAGTAAAGGGATGGAAAACAATATTTCATGAAAATGGGAAAAAAACAAACAGTAAAAAGCTCAGGTAGCAATACTTATACCAGACAAAATAGACTTCAAAACAAAGACTGTATATAACAAGAAACAAAGAAGGACACAATTCCATTTCTGGGTATTAATCCAAAAAACCCAAAACACTAAATCAAAAGACATGCATCCATGCATCATTTCAGCATTATTTCCAGTAGCCGAGATATGGAAGCAACCTGCGTGTCCATCGAGACATGAATGGATGAAGAAGTGGTGGTGCATGTGTACAACGGAGTATGACTCAGCCATAAAAAAGAATGAAATCTTGCCATCTGCAACAACATGGAGGGACCTAGAGGGTATTGTGCTGAGTGAAATAAGTCAGATGGAGGAAGACTACTGCCATATTATTTGACTTATATGTAGAATCTAAAAAACAAAATAAACAAATAGGCAGAACAGGAACAGACTCATTGATACAGAGAACATTTTGATGGTGCCAGATGGGAGGGGGTTTGGAGGGTTGGGTGGAAAGGTAAAAGGATTAAGAAGTACAAATTAGTACTTACAGAATAGTCACGGAGATGTACAATATGGCATAGGGAATATAGTCAATAATATTGTAACAACTGTATGTGGAGTCAGATGGGTACTAGATTTCTTTGGGTTGACCACTTAGTAAATCACATAATGTCTAATCACTGGGTTGTATACCTGAAAATAATATAATATTGTATTTCAACTGTCATTGAAAACTAAAAAGTTATTTAGAGTCAAAAGAAGTGTATCCTATTTTTTGAGCTGTAAGTAAATATTTTCCCATCTACTTATTATAAGTAATATAACATATGTAGTAAATAAAAATGACTCCAGAGTAATTCATGAAGCATCATTTAAAATGAAATATCTTTTTAATTTTATTTTCATTGTTGCTGAAGTACAATTTTCTATCTTTTATTCCCAGCCCAGCCCACCCACCCAGCCCTCCTCTCCTCTCTCCCATTTCCATCCACCCCTAGTTTTTTTATCCATGTGTCCTTTATACTTGTTCCTGTAAGCCCTTCCCCTTCTCCCCTGAAATTCCCTCCCCTCTTCCCTCTTAACAGGAACCTCAATAACAAAAGAAAGAAACAAGCAAAATATAACCAAAGACACTGAAATAGAGATCAGGCTGACAATGTTAAAATGAAATCTTTACAATGATTGAAGAACTTTCGTTATAAACCTTTCCCCACACCCAGTATCCTTTGATGATGCGTTTCCTTCCTCTCTGGTGGATAGTGTGTGAAAGGACAAACGAAATCTGGCAGATGCTCCCCAGAGTGCATCTTAAAATGTCATCCTTTGTGATACTATAACTGTTTGGGGGTTTTGGTTGAGTCCTCAACATCTCATTGGGAAAAATTCCTCTATTTCAAAGTTATTTAAAAAGCGATATAAAAAACATTTAAAACAAGGCTTGCCTTTTCCTCCCACCCCAGGTTATAAATTAATAGAAGGTTTTCCAAATTTTGAAAAATTGACTTTCCTCTCTAATGGTCTCTCAAAATGTTATCAAAGATAAAGCTCCCTATTATATACTATCTTCTTGCTATTTTTTTCTTGTTCATCATTTCAGCTTTTAATGTTGAGATATTTGATTACTTTAGAGGAGGGGTCTTTTCCTCCAAATCAAATGACTCACAAAGTCACTAAGAAAAGAGGTTGAGAAGACAGGATGGGCTGCTGGCAGCGTTCCCCCTTCCGGCCACCTCCTGGCCTCCTGTCCCCTGAGAATGCCTGTGGCTGCCAGGACAGCACAAACAGCTTGGAAGTGGGCCAGACAAGATTTAACAGCGGTCGGTTGGGATCGATCTGTTATGGAACTGGGCACTTTATTTACTATTTACTAAATAGATTGCTATTCATATGGTGTTGGATTATTTTATAGGATGAGAGGTCTTAAGCCAATTTCATATTTGTGTATCCTATTTCCCTAATAATGAATATTTTTCCATAGCCTTTAGTGCAGCTACAAAGTGAGCTTAATGCAATCACTCAAAAATATCTCTTTAGGGAACCAACACAAGTATTTGAAATTCAGAAGAGTGGGTGTTTGAGCTACTTCCTTTGAAGGTCATATTTTGAGGATGAGAGGGGCCATTTTTTTGTTAAGACAATATCAGTATTTTATTCTCCCACTAATAAGAATTTATGTTCATTTAGACCAAGAGCTGGACCTCACATACAAATTGTGTTTGGTGGATTTTTTCTATTCCATTTTTGTCTGTGCCTCCAACTACAGATGGGAATCTAAGCAGGTATTGTTTTATGTGGAATGCCGGACAAATACTATTTACAGTAAAAATAATAACAGTCCTATAGATCAATGCTTCCCACACTTTAAAGCACAATGGTATATTATTCATCCACAAGAAAGGAATAAATCTTCCCATTTGTGACACCATAGATGGACCTTGAGCACATTATGCTAAGTGAGAAAAGTCAAAGCCAAGCACTGTATATCACTTATTTGTGAAACCTAGTAAAATTAAATCTGTAAAAAATAGAGAGTAAAATCATAGTTACCAGAGGAGAGGGGATGAAAGTGATAATGTTTAAGGGTACAAACATATAACAAGTAGTAAATAAGCTATAGAGACCTAATTCAGAGTATATTGAATATAGACAATAATATGGTACTATAATCATGTAATGTAATCATATTATAATATATAAATGTATTGTATAGTAAATACATTGTAAAAAAATTAAAAATAAAAAAATACATTGTATACCTTAAACTTAAACAATGTTACATGTCAAATTTATTCAATTAAAAAACAACTTTAATTTTCAAATGAATCTTCTGGGAATTATATTAAAATGTAGTTTCTGATTCTGGGTTGGAGCCTGTGTTTTAAACTTATAACAAGGTCCTAGATGATCTGGATGCTACTGAATCCTGAACTATACTTTGGGTAGAAAGGTTAGGCCCTTTTACTTGCAGAATGTTGTATCTACGCTATGCAGATTTACCATGAACAAGTACTAATATAAAGCAATACCTCAACTCCAACTGGAGACTTGAACAACGTAAATGGATAGGGTCTTATTAAACATTTGTGTTGACTTCTTTGGATAATTTAAATTTCCTTGAAAGTATAGGAAGCTAATCCATATTCTATTTTGGTTTTACTGAAAAGGCAGGTAGGTGCAAGAAAAAAATCTATGCAGCAATGGCACAAGTGGGCAACCCTTTAGTCTCAGAAGACTATGGCTGGCTCATCTTTCAAGAGAAGCCAACAGTCAATATTAGAAGGGTTTGGGGGATAGAATTCTAAGCACGTACAAAGACTACATGACCAGTTTACCTTCCTATATGTCAAAGTTCTCAACGAATGTGTCACGTCTCCAGCTGCTGTTCTGCATCAGCCTGCCTTTGTTTTCACCAAGTGCAAGTGCAGTGCAGAAATGAGGGCATAAGGAAAACATCAGATTTTATATTCACAGCAACAGCTCCAAGCCCAGACAGCTCCAGAGTAAATCCGAGCAAGGTCTTGCTGTGACTTTGCGACTAAAAACTTAATGTTCTCATACCATTAGTGAGCTCTGGCACTTTATCAAACCTGTGATATTGACTAACTACCAGTAATTGCTGATTTATGGGCAGAATTTTCTCAGCCTTGTTTTCCTCAGGACTCAAATGTAGCTTCATCTTCTGGAAACATGTCGAATCAGTCTATTCACGTGTTCTGTGAGCTTTGCTGTTGACTTCTCTAAATTGACGACATCTTGCTCTTTTACCTGTTGCTCTTGGGATGACCTTGTAGTACTTTGCTTGCCTTAAGTTGTCTCTTTAAAAAAACAACCACACTTCTCTGTTTCCAGGGACAGCAATTAACAGAATATATAGCATGTGGGAAATAAATGTTATTGTTCTATAATTTTCAAAAGCTCTTTACTTAAGCAAGATAAGATAATGCTATAACTAGAAGGATTTATAAAGAGGACCTGGTCCAGGATGACAAATGGGTATCACTTCCAGTGCCCTCCAACAGAGGAATGAGGGCAGATGTACCTCTGATTTGCCAATACAGATCTAGTATCAACCCTAAATTCTAGTCCATGCTTTGCTTTTCCTTTTTTCCTTTCCTTCCTCCCTCCCTCCTTCTCTCCTTCCTCCTTTTTTCCTTCCTTCTTTCCTTCCTTCCTTCTTTCCTTCCTTCCTTCCTTCCCTCCTTCCTAACTTCCTTTTCTTTCTTCCTTTTTTTCCTTTCTTCATTATCCGGCACCACCTATGTACATACAAGTATCAACCAGGCTTCAAAATTACATCCGAGGGAGGATTAGGGTTATATCATGAGTCTAGGACAACTCTACCAACTTCACCTTACTTTCAAACTTCCTCTACCCCTATTCTATAATTAACCAGTATCTGGGTAACCACACACAGGTCAACCCTGGCCCTCAAGCAGTTCCAAAGGGGTTAGTGTTACTACTCGGTGCTTTGTGCCTGATTCCATGCTTATGAATGGTCACTTTACAGCAACCCTTGAAAGCATTCTATAGACCAAGCCATAGTTCATAAACATTGGACACATAGATGTGTCTTTGGTTTCCATTTATATCATTTTCCAGAATCAAGGCCTCCAAACTCTTGTCAGGGAACTCCACCATCCCTTCTATTCTTCCTTGTTCATTGGAAACAGCATTGGGAGGGAGGCAGAGGCTGATGACAGCAACACTTGAGACCATATAATATCTTTGAAGTACCCAAGAATAGAAATATATTTTGTTTTGTTTCTTTCTGGATTCAGAAGAGCACTAATTGGAGACAAGACGTCTAGGACTGATTTAGATTTCTCTCTGGCAGTGTGAACTTGGTTGAGCTACTTTGCCTTCTTGATATTTTGTGGATAATGGCACCTGCTCTTAAATGTGGTTAATCAAAAAAGAAACACAAAAGAACTTTGCTCTCTCCACAGGAAGAGTTCTAGTCTACATAAACACAAAGAATTATTTATACTGATATTGTCACGCCAAGTTAGGTGTGATTGAATTTTATACCATTAAATGTCTATGTTCAGTGATTTTGTTATTTGTGGGCTAATTCTTGGCATGAAGACCTATGTGTAGTTTTCTTGATTAACTCATGGCTTAGGACTTGTTACTTCAAGCACCAAACAAGATTCAATTTTTGAGGCATTATATCCAATATCTCAATTATTCATCTTAGGAATTAGTGAAAAATTAACACAAATCCTTGTTTGTATGGAAATAAATGGGTATGCTAATTGAAATGCTGTAGCTGGAAAAAATCTTGCATAATGAAAGGATTTATACAAATATATGTGAATGAAAATGTAAATCTTATTGTTAATAAGGAATCATTCATTCATGTGTATTTGTTGTAAACAATTTATCTAGGTTATCTCAATTCTGAAGAAGGAACTATTCAATATACCTAGCAACTATTTTGAAACAGAAATATGCTAACACACTTCTTAACTTAAAGCTGTGGTTAAAACATTGAAATTCTTTTGTTACTTGTTCTTATCATATTTTCTATCACTTTCCATGTTCAAATTTTCACATTCATTTGCTGTAAGAGTTTATTAATTCTTAATTATAACTAGTAATTAAGGTATACTTCCACTAACTATCCATATTAAACACTAAATGTGTGATAGCTGGCCATCACTAAAATTCCCTGGGCTCTCCCAGGTAGGTCCCTTAGAGCTCTTCTGAGTTTATAAACAAAGTTAAGCCTAAATAGTGGGAACAATGAC
The DNA here is from genome assembly GCA_004024845.1 of Tonatia bakeri. Lineage (NCBI taxonomy): Eukaryota > Metazoa > Chordata > Mammalia > Chiroptera > Phyllostomidae > Tonatia > Tonatia bakeri. The sequence goes on along the minus strand of PVIA01003243.1, from coordinate 49,770 downwards.
ATATTGAAATGCTGAAGGAAATGAAATACCACATCACATGTAAATGTATATATACGTGTGTGTATGTATATATATATATATGTATATATATATATATATGTGTGTGTGTGTGTGTGCATACACAAATACACACATCCTGAACTCCAGTTGCGTTCTCTAATCAGTTTTACATTTTTGAGCTTATTATAATATGATATAGCATAAATTATAGAAACCTTCTTATATATATATTATATCCTTTTTGATATTTCACCATTAATTTTTATTTAGAAATTTAATTCTGAAATTTAACAAAACAACATGTACTGGGGTCTATTATGGGACAGGCATTCTGCTAAATGTTGTAAAGGAAGTAAAAACCAATGAGGACCTCACTATATATGTGTACAAATACCCATGTGTACAAATATCTTAATAAAAAGATTTAAAAACATTATAAACAAAATTGTTTGTGAGCATAAAGCTGAACAAGATTGCCACTAAGCATGACAACTTAAAGGAGTCAGCATGTTTAACTGAGCTAAAAAGGTAAATTCCAGGGATTCTCAAGCAAAGTCATGGGCATGAAGAAAAGCCTGTGAGCGTGGGGAGGAGAGGCAGAGAGGTGGGAACGGCAGGTGATGTTCTGGGACTGGTGGCAAGAGAGCTGCAGAGTACAGGAGAGTATCTTCTACCCCTTTTCCATCCACAGCACTTTATTACAATTTTACCTCCTCTTCATCAATGTTGTGAAAATACTATTTTTTAATACAGGTTGATAAGTGAAAAAAATTCCAAAGCAGAATGTAATTTTTCATAGAGGACATATATAATAATTTCACTGCTTCAAACTGCCCAAGATCACTGAGGATGGCATGAACTAACATTTAAACACTCACCAAGGCCTAAGGAGTGCCCAAAAGGGAAACAGAATCATCTGGTAGTGTAGTGTTGGCGACCATCTGACAAGCCCAGTGCACAGTGAAGACAGTTTCAAGGCGTAAGAGGCCACGGGGTGAGTCATCAGCTGAGCCTGCAAATTCAGGCACCAAGTATCACTCCATACTCCCTGTAGTGTAGGAGACTGGGGCTTTGGGATAAAAATATTGAGCAAGTAATTGTAAAGTGGAGGGGCTTCTCCAACCATCTCTAACTCAAAACTAAGGGAAGAGGACCCCTCAACACTCAATATATATATGTTTCTGCCCAAAGGGATTGATTCACTTACTACGACTGCATAATAAATTACTCCAAAACTTTGTGAAAAAAACCAACAGGTTACTACACTTGGACTCTGTGGATCTGGTTTTTGACACAGCATAGACAGGCCTCCTTGCTTCTGCTCTGATCTCTCAGGGGCTGGTGTCATCTGAAGGCTCACTCACTCACATGTCTTGCAGTTAACATTGGCATGGTCAGCTGGGGCCAAAGTTCCTCAATAGTTGGGCTTCTGCATGTGGTCTCTCTGCAAAAAAACTTGTTTGACTTCACCACATTGTGGTAGCAGAGTTCAAAGGGTGAGTGTCCTAAGAGAGAGAGCGAAATGTAAGCTAGCATTATCCTTTGTGTGCCCCAGCTTTGGAAGTCATATAGCATCACTTCTGTGATATTTTACTTGTGGAAGTGGTTGTAATCTCCTCCCCAAATTCAAGTGAGAAAACAGAGACCTCACCTCTTGGGAGGAGGAATGGCCAGTTCTGAAAAGCAAGTCAAACCAGAAATACTGCCATAGCCATTTGGAAACTACAGTCTGCCACAGGACCCTGGAGAGCTCACAGACCAAACGCTGCAGTGCAACCTGTTTCTCCTCTCTCCTTCCCTTTCCTCTAGCCTTTGTAACGATTGCAGTTTCTTGAATAAAGAGAGAAACAAAGGACTTAACAAGAAGCCTGGACTCTGCTTAGTGGAATTGTTGACAAAGTTTATTATGGGTTCTCAATATTCAAGCTCAATGTAGATCGATATATTTCTGAAGCATGGAAAAGATAAATGTAATTGGAGAAATGCTTTGGTATAAACCCTTGAGGTCTTTAAATGCCATGATGAGAATTTAGGTTTAATGCCAGATGCTGGACTTTGTTCTGTGGCAATGAAGAAATGATTGCATGTTTTCGATCAGATGAGTAACATAATCATTTAGGAAAATGATGCACTTTGAAAGTCCTAGGTAGGGTGGCAAGAGATTGAAAAGTAAGAGAAAACAGAAATTCTCTTAAATGACCTCCTCTTAACTGAAATGCCTCATTAATTTCTGCTCTTAATGTTGTCTCTAAAATCCAAGGACTGATTTGCACCCTGGGAGCTGAGACCAGTGAGACTGGTCTTATATTCAGCACTGCCCCAACACTGCCTTGTATTCTTCCCTACTCCTTCCAGATGAGCTGCTTGCTTACCAACAGTCAGGATGTTGGCTCCTACATCAGTTTGTGAACTTTAGTTGCATAATTCAATCAAATATTTTTTAAAATAATTAATTATGAGGGCAAAAGACATGAGGATGATTATTTTGATGAAACCAAACTACCTGCTTTATGAAAAACTAAATAAGGATTTAATAAGTGCTGCAGTAATAAGGGTGGGTGAGACAAGGGTAAAAAATTGGAAACAAATGAAAGTATAGAGGGATTCTACAAGCAGGTTACTTTGGAAGAGCCTTTCAGTGTAGCAGAGTGGTTAAGAGCCAAAGAGCTAAACTTAATGAATCCCATTCCAGTTCTACCATTTGCTATCTATGTGACTTTGAGTAATTTACTTAGCTTTTATGTGCCTCAGTTTCCTTATCTGTAACATAGAGTTACTAATAGTACTACCTCATGGCTTACAGTGAGGTTTAATAGAGTCAAAAATCTTAAAGTGCATAAAAGAATATCCACTATATAGAAAGTGTTAAAGGAAGGTTATTATTACTATTATTATTATGCACTATGATATAGCTTTTAAAAGAAGAACAGTGCATAAGATCAATAAATTAATAGGAAAATGCTAGACCACTTCAAAGATGATGAAGGAATGTATGTGGCCTGTCCAGAAGGTATCAAGCCATGTAAAATGAAAAATAGAGACATTTATTGAAGAAGAGACAGGATACAAGAAACATTGTGAATAGGATAATGATGCCTCAGTCCCCTTCAAAGTAGGCACCTGGGGACCTCACATAATTCTCACATAATTCACCATCAGCTGCCTTGTCATATTTTCTTGAATTTCATCAACAGTCTGAAATCTCTTCCCTTTTAAAGGTGATTTTAGTTTTGGGAAAAGCCAGAAGTCACAGGGGGGCAAATCTGGGCTGTAAGGAGGCTGAGTCACCTGGGTGATTTGATGTTTCACAAAAACTCTGCATGAGACATGATGCATGAGTGTTGTTGTGATGAAGCTGCCAATCACCAGTTGCCCATGGCTGCAGCCTTCTGAATTATCCCAATAGTTTCCGTGGAGGAATGTTCCAATTAATGCAAAATTTGATGCAGATTATTGCTCTACTCACTCAGTCATTTTGAGTGTCATGGCCACACAGTACATATGGTCACTCAATGGCATCTATGGCCCCCACTGACTAGTACAGTGAAGTGGTCATTGTTCACACATGTGCATTCCAGTCCACTCTTCTTGGCCGCCAGGTTACATCACTGTCATGCAAACTGTTCTTGTTATATTAACAATGGCTGGACTCTTTCTGGACAAACCTTGTACACTTGTATTTTCATAAGGTATGTGTTCCATAATTTTTATAATTCCTTGCTAACACAGACTTAAAAATAATATTGATAAGCTATTGGCTCCAATGATCTCAGACAAGAGAGCCTTCTATGTCTGGAGGGCTCTTGTCAATGGGTGATGTTAGAGGTCTAGGGCAGAGACAGAGAGAGTAGAGAGTAAGGGACAGAGAGGACAGACCTGATGAAAGGGAACCCAATAGGACCTAAAAATCATGCACAGAAGGAGAGCCAGGAATATGACCTCAAGTCTTGAGCTTGAGTACTTGAGAAGATACTTAAGTATCTTCAGAAGAGAAGACCCAGTTTGGCAAGGAAATGATGAAAACACTTTATTTAAATATAATTGATTTAAACTTTGGTATTTCCCAAGATGTGATCCCAAACTCTCTTTATTTCTTGCCCAAAACACTCTCTCTAGGCAAATGCATCTCATGGCTTTGGCTAGCATGTTCTAACCATGCCAAAATTTATAACCAACCTCAAACCTCTTCACTGAACTTTAGACTCATATAAACTGCTGGATCCCAACAGAGTTATTCTTGAATGTTCCATAGAATATTCATTGAACATTCAAAATATGCAAAGTAGTTTATCATCTTCCTGCTAACACCTGTTTCTTCTCCAAATTACCTTAACTAATGTGTCATTATGTACCCAATTATTCAGGCCATGGATGATCTGAAAACCAATCTAAATGTCTCACCCTACCTTAACCCTCATACTTAATTAGTCTTTAAAACTTGCTATTTCATTTTTAAAATAATAGTTGAATCTCTCCCTTCTGCCTCCCAATTCACCTCCCTACCTTCATAACTGGTATCTTTTCCTTTATGTTTTCTCCCTTCTCACCCATGCTTCTCATTGCTACCAGAGATAGATTTATAAAATGCAATATCACCATACTACATAAATTGTTAAAACTTCAATAGTTCCCTATTGTCTGGAGAATTTGGCCCAAAATTGTATAAATGGTATATAACATACATGACATGTAATCTATTTTCTGCCTTTCTCTTCAGATTCATCTTATTCTTTATACCCTATAATCAGCCGTATGCAATTTTTGTGCAAATAACCCCACCTCCCAGAATTTACCATTCAAAAACCATACAATGAAATTTTCAAGGAGATCTTAACTGAATCAGTGAAGAACATCTCTATTTGTTTTAAAGAATCTTTCAAGAAACAGAAAAAAACAAAATTAATCCAAACTTTCTGAATTCATTTTAAGAAGCCAACTTAGGGAGAGAGAAGAGGGAATTTCAGGGGAAAAGGGGAAGGGTTTGCAGGAACAAAGCTAAAAGACACATGGACAAAAACTAGGGGGAGGGTGGTAATGGGAGGGAAGATGGGAGGGGGATGGGTGGGCTTGATTGGGAGTAAAGGGGAGAAAACTGTACTTGAACAATCATTAAAATAAAAAAATTAAAAAAAAAGAAGCCAACTTAGTATAATTCCACAGGAAAAAACCCTCAAAAAGGTATGTTTGCAATCTACATTTTATTCTAAATATTTATTTTATGAATCTATAAATGTGTTTCTAGTTACCAATTATATTTTGTATTTTGCTTTCATTTACTTCTGTGATTAATTTTGGTATTTTTATGGTATTAATAGGATCAGAACTCTGATTTGTAACATTTTATCTGTAGGACAAAAAGAATTTGTCTAATAATGATTTAACTTCTAATGATAATAGAAGAACCAATTATGCTGTCAGAAGTACCCTATACACAAAGTTAGAAATGAAAAAGAGAACAGAGAGGATATTAAAAGAACTCCAAGAAAATAATTTGCATAGCTCTATAATAATAAAATCTACAAGAAATGAACAGTAGTCTAAGAAAATATAAATTACCCAATTTGGCCCTTGAAGAGATAGAAAATCTAAATAATTCATTTTTTATGGAAAAAAATAGTTATTATAGAACTACTCCTTAAAAATGTGTAAGACCCAGATGGTTTTACAGATGAATGATTTCAAACTTTCCAAGAACAAATTGTTTCTATGTTATATAAACTGGTCCAGAACACAGATAAAGAAAGAAATTGTCTCTCTTTCTTATGTGAAGTTAGTTAGCATCACCTAACTAGGAGAGAACAAACTTCAGACCAACAGCCCTTAAAAGCACTGACATAAACTTCTAAGTAAAAGATAAGTCCATTTACTTTAAATATTTTCAAATGTTTAAGAATGACTTAGCACAGTCAGTTTCAAAAATGCAAAGATAGCTAAAGAGTAGAAAATGTATTAATAAGTCCCAAGAGGAAAACCACTCATCATTCTGTACTGTAAAAAGTTGAGGGTGGGGTTGAAATTTATTTTGATAAATTTGAACCTGGAAAATGTGTGGATGCTCCAGGTTTGGCATGGCCATCACCTACTCTTACAATTGCTATGAAATGGTTAAATGGTGAAATGCAGACTTTACGATACCCTGGCCACACATACAAAGTGCTGCCAAACAAGCCACTCACCTGAGTCCTGGGGTCCGGGGTTTCTAGTGGAGGTCACTTATGCAGGCTTACAGAACTTACGGACAGTCACAGCTACTCAGAGTCTACCACCTGCCCAGGCATTCTCCATAAACCACATTTTATTTTTTTAAAAATAGACCTATTTTTAGGGTAGTTTTAGGCATATAGCAATATTAAGCAGATGGTACAGAGATGTCCCACATACTTCCTGGCCGTTCACATGCATAACCTCCCTCATTATCAACATTTTCCACCAGGGTGGCACATTGGTTAAAACTGAAGAACCTACATTGAAGAATTAACATTCTTGGTGTTGTGTATCCTTCAGGCTTAAACAAATTTGTAATATATATCTGGCATTACAATATAACAGAGTAGTTTCACTGCCTAAGTACTATCTGTGCCCAGCCTCTTCATTCCTCCCTTTCGCCAGCACCTGGAAACTCTGAGATGGATATTGTTTCCACAGTGTTGTCTTTTCCAGAATGACATCTAGTGGAAAACTTTCGGTAATCTTATCAGATTGGCTTTTTTCACTCAGTAATATGCATTTAAGTTTCCTCCATGTCTTCTCATGGCTTGATAGCTTGTTTCTATTTATCCATTTACCTACTGAAGGACATCTTTGTTCCTTCCAAGACTTGGCAGTTACAAACAAAGCAGTTATAAACATCGTGTACAAGTTTTTATTTGCATGTGTTTTCAACTCCTTTGGGTAAATACCAAGGAGGATAATTGCTGGAACACAGGGTAAGAGTATGTTCAGTTTTGTAACAAACCAGCAAACTGTCTTCCAAAGTGGTTGGCTGTACCATTTTGCATTCCCACCAACAATGAATGAAAGTTCCTGTTGCTCCACACATAAATTACATTTTTAAGGTAAATGTATCTGGTAAACAGATGTAGCATTACCCAAAGCTTCGGGTATAAAAACAACTTTTATCAGACAGAATATTCCAAGGTCTCAGAGATCATCTCCCAGGAGTTGGCCAAGGGCCAGCCCTGAAGATAGTCCTTGAATTTGAACAACCAAAGGCCTTCTAGGTTAACCCTTTCTTACCCCCAGAGCCTAGCTGCTCTCAGTAAGAAGCTGATTTATACCCAATCAGCACCCTAAGAGGGAGTGCACTTTGATTCTCTCCCAAGCAGCCTAAATAGGAAACCCCACTGGCTGAAATGCTGATCCTTCTCTGCTGAGAAGGGGTGTGATAGGACTCCAATCCCTAGTTCCCACTTTTATTTCTAACCAGTCCTGTACCCTCTATTGTCCTCCGGACTAGAAATGCAAACTCTCCTCATCCACATGTCCAAGGGAGGCTGGAGGGAAGCATTAAAGCTTTCCTAGGCTTGATTTCAAATAGGTGAGTTAGAGTTCTTGGGAAAAGAACCACTTGATTAGAGGAAAAGAACCTACTCCACTTCCTCTTTTGGAACTAAGCAAAATGGTAATCCTCAATTGACTACTTTAGAGACAATCCTTTGCAAGGCTGAGATGTGACGGTCTGGAGTGAAGCCTGTGCTGGGTCAGAAATGCTCCATCTCTCTCGTAGCCAGAATGTTTAGGTCTGGGACTCCAAGGGTAGAGGTGAGAATGATACCACTCATAATGACACCTGGGCACCCACTCGCAACATTTTAGGTTAGACAAGGTCAAACCAAAAAAAAAAAAAAATACGTGCATTCCATGTCAAGAAAGTTGGATTTATCCTGGAGGTAATAGGAAGCTATTAAAAGAATTATGGGGTCCATCAGACTAAGATTTATATTTTATATTTTTATTGGCAAGAAACTTTATTTTAATTATATTTTATGGTTTATGCTATTACAGTTGTACCAATTTTTCCCCCTTTGCCTCACTCCACCCAGCCTCTACCACTCCCTTGGGCAATCCCCACACGGTTGTCCATGCCCATGGGTCATGCATGTATTTTCTTTGGCTCTTCTATTCCCTGTTCTGTATTCTACATCATCATGACTATTCTGTAGCTAACAATTTGTACTTAATTCCTTCACCCTTTTTGCCCATTCTCCTGACCCCTCTTCCTAACTGGCAACCATCAAAATGTTCTATCAATGATTCTGTTTCTGTTCTGCATGTTTGTTTGTTTGTTTAGAATCAATTATTGGTAGATATGTATTTATTGCCATTTATTGTTCATATTTTCTTCTTCTTCTTCTTCTTAAAGAAGACCCTTTAACATTTCAAGTAATATTGGTTTGGTGGTGATAAACTCCTTTAGCTTCCTCTTGTCTAGGAAGCTCTTTATCTGTCCTTTGAGTCTAAATGATAGCTTTGCTGGGTAGGTATATTTTCAAACTATTGCTCTGAACACATTGAGGACTGAGGGGAACAAGAATGGATACCAATTTAGTAGGAGACTTCTGCATTAATTACAGAAAAAAAAACTGAGCATTCTAAGACTCTATCTGTGGAATAGAAAGTAATTTGAGCAAGAGATATGCAGAGAGTAAACCTGACATGCCAGAAAGAGTCTAGCATGGTGCCCATGTTCGAGGATGGATGAGAGAACAGAGTCCATCAGTCCAGGTCCTCCGGCAGGGCATACAGAGGAAGGAGGGCCACCTAACAGGAGTTAAAGATGACCCCTGTTTTCCAATTTTTCATTCCTGGTTAAAGTTCCAAAGTCACATGACTGAAGTCTCATGGATATTATTAATTCTAATAAGAAACTTCAATGTGAATTTTTATTATTGGCTAAATTGTTTTTCTCCAGTTGGCACAAAAGTCTCATTATACTTAACAACCATTGTCCCATTGGGAAAAGAAGTTTTCTTGCCCAGAATTAAACTGATTGCCAAATTACCATTTGTGCTGACAATGTTGAAGTGCCATAGCTTTTGTTTCTACCTGATTCTTGCTCCCTGATGAATGGTGATTTAGTTAGTGTAACTGTTTAACACACTAAGTTTTAAAGACTGATTGTAACTTTTAGTTTGAGATGTTTGACCTTTTATCCACATTTAAATATCTGAAAAACATTTGGAAACCTCAGCTAGAAGATCAAACAAAATCCTGTCACAAAAGTTCCTGACCTTTCTATATTTCTGAGTAAAGGAATTAAGACGTCAGGCTTTCTTAATACACATTTGAAACCAAGTTCATTGATTGAGAGCTTTCTGTTCTGCATTTGTCTCCTCGGCTTTACCTAATGTCAGTGCAAAATCTGTGGAGCTCTATCCATTACTTTCTCTTTTTCCTGTAATCTCTATAATGTTTGGGTGACTTGCAATTGAGTGAATACAAGTTCAGATTCTGTTTAGGTTTGAGTCTGTATTACCAAAGTGGTCAGAATCTTATACTAGGAAGCTAAAACTATAATCCTAATACTGGTTGGCAGAGGATGTACTTAAATGTGGAAACTCAGTCTTGTTTTCATTTTACTAAAACTGAATATTTTCTACTTCTTTTATTTTATTATTTTAAAAAATATTTTCTATGTCATTTATTCATTTAATGATCCTTATTGGTGCATACTGTGTACCAAGTATTTGGGGTAAAGTAGTGAATTAAGACCTTTCATTCATAAAACTTATAGTTGAGTGAGGGTATAAGACAATAAGCATTATAAATAAGTAATGACATGTGAGGAGGAAATTAGTGCTCTGAGAAGAATAGCAGGTAGAGGAGGGAATGGAGCAGAGGAGCTGCTGTATTAAATACGGAGATCAAGGTAGACCTCATGGAGGAAGTGATATAGGAGCATAAATCTGAAGCATATGAGGGAAATGAACAGAAAGATATATGGGGAAAGACAAATGCCATATGACCTCACCTTTAACAGGAGCCTAAACAACAAAACAAACAAACAAGCAAAATATAGCCAAAGACATTGAAATAAAGAACAGGGTGACAGTGACCAGAGGGGAGAGGGGAGGGAATTTCAGGGGAATTTCATGGGAGAATGGGAAGGATTTACAGGAACAAATATAAAAAACACATGGACAAAAACTAGCGGGGGGGATGGAAATGGGAGGGAGTTGGGGAAGGATGGGTGGGTGGGCTGGGAAGAGAGTAAAGGACAGAAAACTGTACTTGGACAATGATTAAAATAAAATAAAAAAAATAAACTGAAAAAAAAAGAGATGCATGAGGAAAGAGCATTCCAGACAGAAGATACAGCAAACACAAAGACCTTAAGGCAAGATGGTTTTTAGAATGTTCCAGAATCAGGAGTTGGAGCTCGGGGGAGATTAGTAGAGGATGCAGGCTGTTGCAAGTGTAGGCATATACAAGTACTCAGAAATACCTGCTGACAAACTCAAGGCCTCATTTGATCTAGTCATAAATGTGCAATCTTTCTTCATCTCCCCACAATTAATTTTCCACTTATTAAGGTCATGTTTTCACCATGCCTCCAAGCCTTCCATGTCTATTTCTCCTGTGCTTTTGTAGATTCCTCTGGCACCACATTTTGTACCTTACTCCTGGTGGCAAAGACCTCTCTTTTGCTCAGGTCTACCTCATGGTTTATCCATCCTCGGTGATGTCTTTCCTAACTTCACTTACACATTATTTTTAATTTATTCAGTGCCACACATTTCATCCCTTATGTATTTTCTGTCTCATGTCTTTATTACATCATGCAGGTTACTCTTTCTTTATACAATATGTGCTTCCTGCAGTTGAGATCACGTGTAATACTTCCTCTGTATTTAGACTTTGCAGAGTGTTTATGTCCTAGCAGGCACTGGTTGTACAGAGATGTGTAAGACCCCATCACTATTCTGGTGGAGTTCAATCTGGAGAGAAAATGACTGGCAAATCAATAACAATGTGTGGCTAAGATTCTGAGAGTAACATCACTCTGAACAGAAAGGAAACCAGAAACGAAATGAATTTTCCTGCCACATGTTATCTAACTTAATTCCTACAACAGTCTGGCAGACAGAGGTTACAAACCTCATCCTAGAAGATGAAGAACTGGGGGTCCAGAGAGGTGAAGTTTCTTGACCACGGTTACTCAGGTAGATTCGATCAGTCCTGGGACAGAAACTAGTGCTTTGATTTTCATTGAACTACACAATTTTTCCACTTGTCTGCTATTCTGTGCCAGTCCACAGAACACAGCAACTAAGAAAAATTAAAACATACCAGTCAGATAAAAGAGCGATTTCTTTCATTTGACCTTATGAATATTCCCTTTCAAATATGAGAGGATAGCCATGGTTTAAAAAGAAAACTTTAATAGAAACAATTGGCAACTTCGATTTTATCTTTCCACATATCTTGATTTAAAAAAATGAACTCTAGTTCTACATATACTATTCTCTTATAATTCCTATTATGTTTGTTTAAAGACCAGTTGTGAAATTAAAATGTCATGTTAGAATTCGAACTCGGTCTTTCATTTTTTTATAGGTGGCTCAATTCAGTGATTTTGGGTCACTCCATTTGTAACAAACAGATACCAGTGTGAGAATCTAGGTAGAATTAATTAATATTTTAAAAATATCTGATACTACATGACTGATAAATACTAATTAAGTGAACAAAATCCATTTTCTTTGCACATATATAAAAGACTGTGGGACACATGCATTAGACAATTAGGTGACTTCTCAAGTAACTTATGGAAAAAAACAAAGACCATATGAATGAGAACAAACAGAGACTTTTCATTCAGAGATTGCTGTAGCAAGGGAGTGAGCCACCATCACTTGCACTTTGGCAGAGACTCAATAACAGGCGAAGGAGTGGGAAAGCTTTGTAGTAGATAAAAGAAAACCTTTGGTATGTTCTGATTGGAGGCTGTTGGCATGGGGAAGCTGTAGAGAGGCTAGCTAGAAGTGTGGTATCCTAAGTGATTGGTTAGGAGTGCATATTGGCTTTCTTTGGTTGATCCTTAGTTGTCAGTCGGGATACATATTAGGAAAGCTGTCAGTTATCAATCAAGTCATGACCACTTTGTTTTTGTTTTTTTTTTAAGTATGGTTTATTCATTATGCTATTCAGTTATCAAATTTTATCCCCTTTGCCCCTTCCACCTGTTAACCCCCTCCCTCCAGTAATTCCACTCCTTAGTTCATGTCCATAGGTTGTGCAAAAAGTTCTTTGGCTTCTCCATTTCCTATACTGTACCTATAAATTATGCTTCTTAATTCCTGCACCTTTTTCCCCATTTTCTCCTCCTAGCTGATAACTCTCCAAGTGATCTCCATATCTATGATTTTGTTCCTGTTGTGGTTGTTGGCTTGGTTTGTTTTTGTTTTATTTTTGTTTTTAGATTCAGTTGTTGATAGTTGTCATTTTGATGTTCATAGTTTTGATCTTTTTCTTAAGTAAGTCCTTTAACACTTCATATAATAAGGACTTGGTGATGATGAACTGCTCTAGCTTTACCTTATCTGGGAAGCACTTTATCTATCCTTCCATTCTAAATGATAGCTTTGCTGGGTAAAGTCATCTAGGTTGTAGATCCTTGCTTTTCATCACTTTGAATCTTCTTGTCAATTCCTTCTAGACTGCAAAGTTTCTTTTGAGAAATCAGCTGACAGTCTTATAGGAACTCCTTTATGGGTTACTCTGTGCTTTTCTCTTGCTGCTTTTAAAATTCTCTTTATCTTTAATCTTTGACAATTCATTATGATGCATCTTGGTGTGGTCCTCTTTGGGTACAACTTGTTTGGGACTCTCTGTTCTTCCTGGATTTATATCTCTATTTCCATTGTCAAAACTTAGGGAAGTTTTCATTCATTATATTTTCAAATAAATTTTCAATTTCTTGCTTTTCCTCTTCTCCTTCTGGCATCCCTATGATTTGAATGTTGGTGCTTTCAAAGGTGCCCCAGAGTCTTCTTATTCTCTCCTCATTTTTGAATTCTTGTTTCTTCATTCTGTTCTTGTTGACTGTATTTTTTCCTTACATTCCAATTCATTGTATTGAACCCTGGCTTTCTTCCCTTCACTGTTGGTTCCCTGTGGATTTTTATTTCACTTAGTGTACCCTTCATTTCTTCCCTTATGTTTTTGCCGTACTAAATGAGATATGTAGGTATCTTTATCAGCACTGTTTTAAACTCTGTATCTGATAGGTGGGCTATTTCCATTTTGCTTAATTCTTTTTCTGGAGTTTTATTCTCTTTCATTTGGACCATGTTTCTTTGCCTCCTCAATTTGGCAGCCTCCCTGTGTCTGTTTCTGTGTATTAGGTAGAGCTGCTTTGACTCTCTGTCTTGGTGCACTTGTTACATTGTTAAGGGCGGAGCCTTAGGTATCACCAGGGTGGGGTCAGCCTGCTTCACTGCTTTGTGACGTATGTTGGGGAGGGATCAGAGAGGGAGTAATACAGCTGCCTGACTTCTGGAGGCTCATTTGGCATTTGCCCTGTTTCCAATCATTTATGTGACTGGCGCCAGTCCAGCTGTTGCCCTCAGGGTGATTCCCAGAGTGGATGGGTTTGAGTATGTTCCCACCCACTCTGCTGGTCCTTTAAACAGACTCTCCTGAGAGACTGGTAGTTTTTTCCATTGACCCAACTGCTACTATTTTTTACAGTCAGGAGTTATGAGGCTTTATTTTCCAAGTGCTGGAATCCTGGGTTGTGCAGTATGGCCTGGGGTCTGCTGCCCAGGTGTCCCTAATGTGAGACCACCAGTTCTGCCAATGACCACTATCACCACTGCCTGATTGCCACTACTGCACTGCAACCACACTATGTCCTCTCCACCCTGGCTCCCTGGCTGTGCTGCAGCTTCCTGTCTCCACCACTCCTACACTTCTAGATGAACATAATCTTTAAATCCTTGGTTGTTGGATTTCCATACAGTTTGATTTTATGGCAGCCCTGGGTGTTTTTATCTTGAGATTAGTTTTAATCCTTTCTAGGGTTGTTCAACGAGATGAAGTGTGTCTGCTCTATGCCTCCCTCTTGGCCAGAAGTCTCATGGTCAAGTCAGGGCTATTTTGTTACAGAGGTTGTTGTTTGGCTTCTTGGGTCAGTTGCTAGAGAGAGTGATCTGACATTCTACAAGTCTGACTTAGCAGGTTGCCTTCCTGGTTGATTATTGTAGATAATGGGTTGTTTTCCTGGTCTGGTTGCTGTAAATTATGGATCAAAGTTCTATTTTTGTACATGGCCTGACAATTGTATTTGTATATTCAGTCTCTTACTGTAGATCAACAATTGATTTAGTAAGTCTCTATGGTTTATAGAATTCTATATATGCTTTAATGAATTGCAGTTTTTTAAAACTTTACTTCCAGAATCATCTAGGGTATATGTACCAATTTTTCTAAGCATTAACTTCATCAAATTTGACATATATTAATAATTTGAGTGTTTCCTTCTCCTATCAAATCTTTGAGCTAAACATTCCAAATGTGACCTAAAATTCCTATTATGTGTCATTAGACAATATATAGGCTAGAAAAGTCATTGTTGGATTCTAAAGAGTTTATTACCATTGTCAACAAAAATTGCTAATTAGCCCTTCAAAAAAGTTAGGTTGACCATATATGTGTACATATTCTTCAGAGCTTACAGTAAATTTAAAAAAAACAACTATAACTGGGATTTAGGTGCTATACACAAGACAATATAAATGTTATGGGAAATGAAATCATTTTTATAACTCTTCACAACAAAAATCATAGTAGCCAACGTAGAAAAGGTGACTCAGGTATGTGCTGAGAGAGTTAGAGGACTGCTGCTATCAATATCCTGGCTCTTCTCTTGGTCCCTTCACGTGAAGGTGTCCAGAAAGACAGAGTGGACATCTGCTGTTTGTGTGCCCGGATAACTTTTAACTAGCTCTCAGTTCTTATTGCGGGGTGAGATGAGACTCCTCTCCTTCCCGTATGGGATAGACCCAGGCCTAAGTCACTCAATAAGTCGAATTTCAGAACTACAGTCATGCATTCAAAGATGAGCTCATGACCAGAACTGGTCCAATCAGAGTAAATGTCAGAAATTTTAATGAGAATGCTAGAACAAATACTCTCATACATTTCTGGTGGGTATGAGCCAGGAAGACTATACCCTAAGGGCAGTTGACAGCAATCTTGCACCCCAGGAAGTGTGCAAGCCTGAGAATAATGTCAACAGAGACAAAGCACAGTCCAGCAGTGTAATAAAAACAAACAAACAAACAAACAAATCTGCCCTGGCTGGTGTGACTCAGTGGATTGAGTGACAGCCTGCAAACCAAAAGGTAGTGCACATACCTGAGTTGTGGTCCTTAGTTGGGGGTGTATAAGAGGCAACCAATCTATGTATCTCTCACACATCAATGTTTCTCTCCCTCTCTTTCTCCATTCTTTTCCCTCTCTCTAAAAATAAATAAATAAAATCTCTAAAAAAAAAATCCTCTCAGTTTTCTAGCTTCCTATGTATGAAAACCGCAGGGTGTTCCCTCACTCTATTCCTCTTTTGGGTGGTGGCCTTGTGTTGCTGTGTCTGGCAGGTCTCTTTGTAGAAGGGGCTTCGCCTGTCATGCCACCTTGTCCAAACACTCCCAGGGAAAGCCTCCTGTCATCCTGTCTTTTCTTTGTTCAACCCCAACATCTCTGAACTTTACCAGAGCCATCTGAGTCTAGGCTTTTCTAATGCATTTGCATCATTTTGTTCAGAAGACATGTGTTCCCCAACTCATCAATAAGGCAAATTTCATTGTATATTAGTATTAATATATTTTTCCTGATCACTTGTGTTCTGAACCATGTAAGAGATAAAGGAATCAACAATGGGCCCAGAGCTAGGCAGATATACTCACTCAGCCTCAGGAGGGACTGGAGATCCAACTTTCCCACTCCAGGGGCAGATCAGAATTCATGCTTTCTCCAGAAAGCCAGGCGGGTACACCCTCAAGTGACAGGCAGGGAAAGAGGCTCAGACTTTTCCCAAGTGCACCAGCCAGAGAATGCATTGAATGATGGGTAAGACACAGGCCAAGAGTTTCCTCATGGATGGCCCTCCACACAGAAGGAAGCAGCAGCACTGGGAAGGAGCATTCTCCCCTAGTAATCACATTCTCTATTGTAATAGCAGCTTATGACAGTGGACATATTTCTGTGGAGAAATTTTATATCCATGACAATATGATTTTCATTGAGATCCACAACTTTTATAATCATACATTTAAAGAAAGTATATTTCTTTTGATAAAATTCTCAAATCATATCAATAAAATTACTGAATTTATTTTTATGTTCAGTGTCATAATATACATGCCTAGAAATAGGTAAGCTTAACTGAATGAAATAGAGTGGAGTGACTAACCCTTAGTTTAGTCAATGAAAATTTCATATTGTAGTCTGTGCTAGGAAAACATGTCACGGTTGTGGGTGTGTTTAGAGCTTCTAGTGATTGTACAATAGTTACTTTCTGGCTTTTCAAAATGAACAGTGCTCTCTTGGTTCTAAGAAAGAAGAGGCACACAACTCCAGCAGTGGTGACAGCCTAAAATATACAACAAAAAAAGAGAAAGCAAGTGTGGGAAGACTTCACCCTAAGTGTCTCCAGGGCAGGTTGTTGTGTGACGTTTATAGTCACAACCCTGATTACAAATTCTGTAAGCTCGCATATCTGCCTGGCATGCTTCTGAACTTTCAGGTGTACTTATAAATACCAACTGGGCATAAATTAAGCATACAAAACTTAAGTCACAGGAAACAAGAAGGGAAAAGTTTTGAGCACTTGAGAACAAGAAATTATATGAGGATACTGTGGCTTTAACTGTAAGCCCTGAAAGCCTGAGCGTGTTGTGACACTGTTGTGACATTTAAGAAGAGTTACACCAGACAATTTAGATTTCACTGTGACATATGCTGTATAAATTCTTTAATGTTTAGCTTATCTTGCACTAAACAGCAGAAGAATACTTAGTAAGTGCAAGTAGGTCAACATCACTTTAATTTGCATTATCAGTTCAGAAGAACATTTTACACTATATGTGTTGTGATAAAACACTGTGTCATTTCTGTCACCCGATGCAGAGTATTTTTAGGTCTTTGCACATTGTGTGTAGAGATATTTGGTATTGCCTTTAATGTAACTTGCCATCTGTGTTCTAGTTTCTAAGCATTGGCAGAAGTGAGCAAAAAGCATTGGCCAAACTTCAAGGGGTTAAGGTTTTTGCTAACAAATATAGACTATTTGATATGAAAACCATCATTGTTTGATATGTCAAATAAAACATTTGTCAATCAAAAGTCTTTAAGCACTGGGCTATGTGACATTTACTCTTTTATAAACCAACAAAGTCCCTGGTGGCATGCCTTTTTTCCTCTCATTTAAATAGTGGTAGGAGAACAAATCATACTTCAGGGCAAGTTGATAACTGCCAGTCACGATTCCTGCCTTGTTTACTATAATGAGGAGGGTAATAAATGCATCTGACCATTCCGGCTGGCATTTGCATAGATGAATGATTTGTCCAGTCAGTCGCTCTCCAGTGATTTGGGTCTTTTTGTCAGCACAAAGAGCATTCAGTCTCTCTGGAATTTACAGCAGCCAAGCTCTCATTAGCAAACATCCTTTACCATGAATGATTCAAATAATTACCACTGAAATAATAAACTGTTTCACAAAAACATTTTATTTGATGGCTCCAAACATCAACTTTTCTGAATTGTTGACATTCAAATAAGCCAGAGAGCTGCATTGTTCAGGAACAATGGCCCTCTTGTTAAAGGGTGGGCATTGTTTTACCTCCAATAGACCTTTAAACTTGGCCAGCTATCAAATGAGTCCCTCAGACTGCCAGCCAACATTCTGGGTAATCAGAGGGCATGTACCAGATGGAGCTGTTAAAACTTTACATATTCAAACTCCAGGACATATTCTTTCGATTTTCTTTTGAGGTTGCAAACCTAGAACTCCAGATTAATTAGCAGCTGCTATTTGTATCTTTTTTGCACCTATTGGAGCCAAATAATATTAAATGTCCTCACTTATACTGAGCTATTCAAGTGCGAGTTCTTTGCTATAATGGTATTCTATGTGTATAATTAAGTGTTATTTGATATAGTTTTGGAGTTCAAGTAAATGAGCAAGCAACAATTATACCTTATTATGATCTTCTCCAGTGCATCGCCATAGGGTTGCTCTCAGTGCGTTACCAAATTCATAGCACTAGGCAAGCAGCAGTTCCTGTTATCAACTTTTTTCACCCTCTGCGCCATGCATAATTTAGAGAGTTTTATTAATTTTGAGCCGGTTTAATGTATGCGCATGTTCTAAAGATCTAGGTAGATTGTATGACTAAGTTTAGCTTTCATAGTACAATTGTTTATGCATGTAAATGTCTGAAAAATATTTTCCCTCAAAGCTTAAAAAGCTATGGTTTCATTTAAATAGATTAACTTGCACATTGCGCTTTCTTCCTTACCTGCAAGAGAAAATTCAGGAAGGTAACGGATGGAATATATTTCAGTGCTTTGCAAATTTCCTCATTACTTTGCTTCCACTTTCAAATTTAGACATGTTATATATATTGCAAGATGGAAAGTCTCAACAATACTGAAACACCTTGATATTCATCCAAAATTACAACATGATAACAGGAAAATCATGATCATTGGTGAACAAAAATTTTAAATGTTAACTTTGAGGATTAGCTTAAGGATATTAATACCAACTAGGTTTTATAGACCCTGCAGCCACTCTCACGGAAGTATCCTTCAAGATATAAGGAGCCACTTAAAATGGTATAGATTCCTTAAGCTTCCAATTCTATCCCACAAGGATAGCTGCAAATTAGAAACATAATTAGTCATATTTAACATAATTTACTTCAAGTTTCTCCTTTGCCACTAGCTCAGAGTTCTTTGACTTTAAATAGTGTGGCTTTTTTGTTTCTCCTTCCTCATGCTGCCCGCCCTGGCTGGTAATCATGGTCAAGACTACAGAACCCATTTTTCACTTTGTTATTTGGCTTGTCAAATCAAAGGTCAAGAGATGATGAAGAAACTCCAAAATAGGCCAGGATTGGCAGATTTCCCCTCAAGTTTTCTAACAGAGTTTGGTGCTCATGGAAGTGAGGGAATAGAGAACTGGCTAGAGCCATAAATCATGCAGGCAAGAGCTTTCCAAGTTCTGCACAGTTTCACTGCCTACTGCCCAGAGGCCCAGAAAATAAAAGCAGGTGTCCCACCATTAATAGTGTCATTCTCATGATCTCAGGGCTGGGGGCATGTGAAGACAGCTTTCTGACATCGGCTCATCATTTATGATTAGAGATGTGGACAAAGAGTAAGTGCAGCCTTAACTCTTTAGCTGTGACCCCTTTTAGACATGACTTGATATACGAGGGATGAAGCATCATAGAATGTTAGTGCCAGGGGCAACGTCAAGATCACAGTAAGCAACAGAACTTGTACTTGAATCCAGGTCTCTTGGCAGCAATAGAGGTCATTCTCTTAGAGTTAGACTACAGTGATGTGCCCCTAAGGCTTGATCTTTCTCACTACAGTTTACACAGGTACATGTCCTGCTCATGAATGAACTGTTGTTCACATTAATAAAAATGATGCCACGCAGTGCCATTCTTGTTCCTCAGGTCTTTTAGTGATGATGTCACTCTAGGTTCCAGGACAAGAATCACCTACAGTGGTGTTGCCAGTTCTTCCCCCATGACCCGAAGGAGAATTGATTGGTGTCATGCTAATAGAGTGAGAGAAATATGTTCTTTTTAAAAGTCAGAGATGTTTGTTTATTTGTTTGTTTGTTTGTTTGTTTAACAAAACACTCCAGGCACTGTTGTAATAGTTAAGTTGCTGAGATGGTTTTAGGTCCAGATCTTCAACTCACGTGGGCAAAGTGTTGTCATTTCCTTTGGAGGAGAGAAGAGAAAACTGTAGTTCCTTTTGAAACAATTAACACAATCCCTTGTATTGTCCTCAAACATCAATGTGTTTGGCATTGTGGTTTGGTCACAGAATTTACACAAGAATTTTCTCCTTAATCAGTGTTCTGATAATATTAATGTTGCTTTAAGCTCTGTTATGGGTTGAATTGTGGTCCTCTGAAACTGATATGTTGAAGGTCCAATCCTCCAGTATCTCAGAATGTGACTGTAGTTGGAGACAAAACCTTTAAAGTGGTCCTTGAGTTAAAATGAGACTGTTCAGGTGGCCCTAATCCAATCTGACATCTTATAAGAGGAAATTTAGATACAAAAAGAGACACCAGGAATATACATGCACAGAGAAAAGACCACTTGAACAGGCAGCATGAGGGCAGCCCTCTGCAAGCCAAGGAGAGAGGCCTCAGAGGAAATGAACCCTGCCAGCACCTTAATCTTGCATTTTCAGCCTCCAGAGCTATGAGAAAGTAAATTCCTATGGTTTAAGCTATCCAGTCTGTGGTATGCTGTTACAGCAGTTCCAGCAAATTAATACAAATTCCTTGAATATACAACCTTCTCTAAACTCTAAAATAGTCCTTGCTGAGCCCCTGTCTGAAATATAGTTCCTCCCCATCTTTTTCCTGGCTTACTCTTAGTCGTCCTCCACATCTCAGTCTGCGCAACCTCTGTTCTGGGAAGACTTCCTTCACTGTGATCCTTGATCTGGTGCCCCTCTTTGAGTCCACCACAGCGCTTTTCACATGGCACTAAGTAGTAAACCTTAAGGCTAATAGATTTGACATTTGACCCTACCTTGCCCAATTTTAATGGAAAAATGCATACGTTACAGATCTTAGTGACATTGTCAGCTTGTTCCTCTGTAAGGAGGGCAAGAAAGTTCCAAGTACACGTGGTGAGACATTTGCTTAGTCAGAGTTCATTAAAAAAAAATAGTATAACCAAAGACTTAAAGTTAGGGTAGGCAAAAAAAGTTTCAACCAAAGGGTTTTATAAGGCAAGAAGGCATTGTTAACCCCTTTATGGGAACAGTATAAGTTCAAGAGCAATTGGGGGAAGTTCTGTTAGAATACATATGCAATGGAAAAATCGCCAACTTGAGAAATGGAATTAACAGTAGTGTAAAAGTAGGATTGTTCAAGTCTTGGACTTAGGCCCTCAGACTTGCAAAATCCCATAGCACACTGACCACTGCTCTACTAGAGCCACTCATACTCCACTTACACACCTACATACACATATGCATGTACATACACACATGTGCACATATATATGAGGGAGGGGTAAACCAGACAATTCCAGAGGGAAGCTGTCACTCATTAACACTATCTAATAATGTGCATCTTCCCTGCTCAGAACTTTATTAGCTGCTTTGTGACTGCTTTTCTTAGCCAGTCTGATATGGTAAGTCTTCTGATTGAGTAGCATTTAGCTGAAGAAAGAAATTCATGTAACAGACCTACCTCTCTATCCTGAAGTTCCCCAAGAGTAAGATAGGCTTCTACCACATCCTCAGTGCCCATGGGCACAGGACCTGGAAATCAGGTCCTTGAGAAGTACCGTTCTTGACGTGGAGTGAACTGAGTGAGGGAGAAAGAAAGAGGAAAGTCAGGAGAGAGGGAAAGAGGACGGATGGCTATCTCATTTTTGTTCATTCCTCAACAACTTGCCTCGAAACTGACAACCATTAGTATTTGCATTCATTTTGTACCTGAACCTCTATGAAATGACCATGGTAACATTTATTTTTCATTTTAAAAGGGGTGGATTTAAATCTCAGTTATCTGAGTTAGAAAGGCAAATTCCACTTTTCCTAGCTTACTAGATAAATATACAAACTATAACCCTTCTGATACCTTCTCCTGTTTGACTCTAAACAGTTATCATGAAATAATTATAGATGCTTTTTCCTGTTATGTGGAATAATTGCCTCTCCCACTCCCACCCCTGAACTTATTTGCTAAGCTTTAATCATGACAAAAAATTTATTTATGCAAGGAAATAGCAAGTTATTCACTCAGCTCATTTTATTCGCCATTGTCTTCTGATTTCTTCACACTACTTAATTTAGCATGTCAAGGTGAAACGATTAGTTTATCTCACCTTGGCATGGCTATAGTCCACTGACAGAACATGACTGTGACATTCTTGTTGGACTTCCTCTCCAGTAACAGTTATCTCCTGAATTACTTATCCTTGGTTGGTATTCCCAAGTCATAATACTATGTGACCAGCAGGAAATCTGGTCCATAGTAAATCGGAATAAGGGCGTCAAAGAAAATGCCATCTCTTCGGACCACTATATATGGTAAGTGGTTGTTTCAAACAAACATCTGCTTTTACTCCTGTTGATGATCAGAAAAGCCCAATTAACACCCACAGTTTAAAAAGATGCAACTTTTTTATTTATCTAAGACTCCACTGCAAAAACCTTGCCAGATTTACAATTCTAAAGACAACAGCTTTTTGGAAATGTGTTTTATTTGCAGTTATAATATCTATAGTTAAATCGGTTCATTAAAAATAGAGTTGCAAACTATCTCTCAAAATGCCATATTTGAGTGTTTAAAACAAAAATGATTAAATCATATGCTTACACTGCATTTGGTTAGAACTGTGAAGTTGTCTAGTATACAAAAGCATGTCCTTAGATAGGAAATCCTTTTTAAAATTAAGATAGAGGTTAGGGCCATGTAATTTTATATTATACATCTAGTCACTCAGCTCAGGGTTAAATAAGCATTGTCCCTAAGCACTTTACCATGGTAGCATTTGCTACATTTAACTTCTAAAAAGCTATTACCTGCCTAGGTCTCAGGGCAAATGAGCAACAGCATATACTCAGTGGAAAAGGTGACATCTTAAGCCCAGAAATAGGTATGTAATACACTGTAGCTGCAAAGCCTCAGTCTGTGTGAGAGCAGTCTATATTTTGCCTTTTGAATTATATTATCCCTTACAGCTCTACTTGACTTCATTCTTTTCACAAGAAAGCCAGGGGACTTTTTCTGTTAATCAGGGTTGAAAAGATCCTAGAGTTTCCATGATGCTCTACTGTAGAATAAGTCCTGTGAATGTGGGTGCAAGGGCAGAAGAGGACCCGAGCTCCAGACCTGGGTCCCAAGTACAGCCCTGCTCTGCTAATTGTGTGATTGAGTTTGTCTCTTAATCACTCCCTATCTTTACTTCTTCATTGTTGAAACAGGAATACTAATAGCTACCCTGCCTGCATAGTTGTTATGAGGATCATATGAATTAATAAATGTGAGAGTGCTTTAGAAAAGTTAAAAGTGCCACTCAAGCATTCGTTATTCTTATTTGGCTTTCATATTCTCCGGACACTCCATTTATAATAAGGCTCTCCTGGAGAAGTGGCTGTTTCTTGAAATCCTATGAAAGCTTTGTCTTTGTATTATCTCTTATGGGTTCCTTTGGAAGTTCAGCACGGCTCTCTGTTCCCTACTGTGCTGTGCATACATTGCCCAAAGCAATTCCAGGACTAACCTCACAATGGATGGTGTTCTGTTATGGTAGCTCTACACATGGTGGGCTCCTTGGGGGTTGGTGCTAAGGCAATGGGATTAGAAATACATATGCTCTTTATAGTGTTTTTCTGATTACAAAAGTAATACATTTTTCTTTTAATCCTCACCTGAGGATATATATATATTGTGTGTGTGTGTGTGTGTGTGTGTGTTTTATTGATCTGAGAAACATCTATGTGAAAGAGAAACATTGATTGGTTGCCTCCCGTTTGAGCCCCAAATGGCAATCAAACCTGCAATATATGTATGTGCCCTGACCAGGAATCAAACCCACAATGCTGTGGTATACAGGGATGATGCTCTGACCAACTTAGCCACCCAGTCAGGGCACAAAAATAATACATCTTTAATTGAACATTTTGAAATGATAGGAATTCACAATGAAAAAAACTGAACTACAGTCAATCTTACTACCTAAACATAAGTATTGTTGACATTTTGATGTATATTATATATGTATATCCTTCAGGCCTGTTTCCATGTATATATAATACATGTTGTACATTTAAAAAATATACATATTGCCATGAGCTGGATGTTTGTCCTACCTAACCCATTCATATGTTGAAGCCTTAACTTCCAATGTGACTATATTTGGAATTAGGGCCTTTAGGAGGTAATTAAGGTTAAATGATGCCATAAGGGTGGGGCCCTGATCTCATAAGACTGATAAAAAAGAGACACCAGAGAGTCCCTCCTCCTCCTTCTCCTTCTTCTTTTTCCTCTCCTTCTCCTACTCTCTCTCTCTTTCTCTCTTCCCTCTATTTCTACCACAGCCCTTCTGCAAGCCATGAGGAGAATTCTCTCCAGAAACTGCATTGGTTGATACCTTGATCTTGGACTTCCAAGCCTCCAAAACTGTGGAAAACATACTCATGGTATTCTGTTACAGTAGCCTGAGCAAACTAATACACATGTGTTATATACTGCTATAGCATTTGTGTTTTCTTCTTAACAGTATATGATGAACATTTCTCCATGCATTAAGTATTCTACAATGTGATTTTAATGGCTTTTAAATATGATAAAAAATAAATGCGACCTAAATTTTTAACAATCCCTAATTTTTGAACATTTTGATAATTTTTAATTTGGGGTTATTATATATAATGCTGCAATGAATATCCTTAGATTTATCTTTATGTGTACCTCTGATAGCTTAAAGTTATAATTGGTAGATTTTTGATATATATGAAAATGTCCTCCAGAAAGACTGTATCAGTTTACATTCCTATTGATGGTTATTTGAAGTTACCCCTTTTCGAGAACTCCCACCAACAATAGACACTATCATTATAAAATGACATTTGTTAATTTGGAGACAAAATGGTATCTCATTTCTACTTTAATTTGTATTCTTGATTACTAAACTAGTAGATTATGTTCATTTTGAATTTATTCTTTAGGATAGAAAGGAAAGGTTGCCTCTTAACAGATATTATTACTTATTAGCAATTTTATTATTAAAATATTTATTTTAGCATGTTACATACTTTGCTTTATGACATACACTTTATCACATGTAGAATGCACTTAATGTAATCATCAGCCCTGAGTTTCCAACTTCATTTGCACAACTTTACTGCTTCTCCTTTCATAATTTTTAGAAAACCCCAGAAACATGCACATTTTATAGGTTTTATGGAAGCTGGCATTTAAGTCTGAATTAGCCTTAATAAAACTTCTAGAAATCCTTAATACAGAGGATTATGGTATGCTTCAAGGAAATGATATGCTGGTAATATGATAATAGGATCTTCAAAAGAAGTAAGTTAAGTTTTATTACCTGGGTATTTTTTATTATGAACATTAATTATCCACTCTTACTCGTCATTATGGCACATGGTAGATAAAAAATAAATATTTGTTAGATGTTTGAATAGATTAGTGGAGGAATCATCTATTATTTTCTTGTTTTGAATAGAAGCAAATAAAATCTCATTGTATTCTAAACCATTTTAAATCAATGACTATAATCCTATGTATTCCTATCCTCAGTATAATCCTTCTTTACATTCTCCTCTGTTATGATAAATTTTACAATTTTCTTTCAAAATCTCTTTAAAGACCATCTTTCTAGAAATTATTGAGTGACTAAAGGTTCAAGGAATTGTTCTTATAATGTTTTAACAAGACGGCCAAGTCTTTAGCTGAGTTTCAAACTGGAAAAGGGACAAAATTAGGGAAATCATATTTCACAATTTCTCAAAGTCAGAAGGAGAACAAACGACATGTAAATCTCCCAATTTATTCTTTTGTTTAATAGGCAATTGCCATAGAAAATTTGCCCCAAATTGGCCTTAGAAAATCCATTGTTTTTTTTTTTAGCTCATTACTCAAAAGATCAAAACAAAGATTTTGATCTTTGTTTTCTTTGACTGAGAATAACCTTGATCTACCCTCCACTTTTGTCCACTCCCAATGAAAATATCTTTTTAAAAAAAATTAATGTCTATTTTATGGTCGTTTGTGAAGAGGCAATTGCTGAGAGATCTGTCATAACATTTTTTTATACAGTTAAAAAAGAGTTAAAAGAAATTTTCTTCAAAAAGACCAGTACAAAAGTACTCCTACATGTACTAAGCTTTCAGATGCCTCAAATATTTTCATGAATGAAAGCCCTTTTGGTTATTTTCATTATAGATGAAATTCTTTTATGGAAAATTCAAACCAACAAAGGAAGCTCAGATTGCAGTTCTAACATTTTTCAGCAGAGTTGACTAAACATGAGCTCTAAATTGACGTATTATGAACACAATAAATAAGGTTTTAAAGGCTGGCTAACACTGCAAAGCTTTTGGAAACAGACCTCTCCTTTATGTATCTGTCTTTCTGGGAGTTCATGGATCATGAGAGGACATGGAATTTGAAGGCCTCTGGTTATTCTTACAATGGCCACAGCGAACCAACAGCTAGGTGGCAAGGGTCAGTCACTTCCTACAGAATTATCTGTCATGAATTGTCCCTGTTGCCAGCTTGGAAGTCGGGGAGCCCTTATATTTATTGCCTGACCAGGCAGAGTTATTAAAATACTGCACTGGCATTGTGAAAAGTTAATTGCTAATGGATAAACAATTTGACTCAAACAATTTCTGTTGAATTCTTAGTTTGTACAAGGCACAACGATGTTAGTGTTAGAAGCTTTGGCCTGGGCAGTGGTGGTGATGCTGTTAGAGGTGGCGTATCTGTATGTGTGAGAGGGAGAGAGTCCCAAAGAGAATGACCCAATCCCTACCCTCAAGTGTGGAAAATGTCATAACGAAGACTGAGTTAAGGGCTGTGGGAGCAAAGAGGCAGGAAACATCTGTTCTAAAAGATGGGAAAGAGGTATGGGTTACCCAGGAGGAGCTCAGTAGTTCTAATTTCAGGGTACATGCAGTCAAAATTAAGCTCAGTAGAGTAGGTCAAAGCCAGAGGACAGTTTTAGAAAGAAGGGACTTGTAGGTGACCAAAGGAATATATATAGTTTAGGCAGACTAAGGGTTGATCAACAAGAGACAGAGAGAGGCTCACCTTGTAAAAGAACTGAAATCTGGAGCAGCTCAGGCACTCAGTGAGACCCAGCTATTTTCAGGTTCAGAACCTGTAACAATCTACTGACATAAAATGTTTGCTCCTCCACTAGGAGTAGAAGACCCATGAAGACAATCAATTTGTCTGTTTTGTTCATTGACACAAAAGAGCACTTGGCACTGGTAAGCACATAAAAATATCAGCAAAAAGAATACATGAACATAAGTGATGGATGACTTATGGGACCACATGGGAAGAATGTGTCCCAGAAGCTGGGGTGAAGGAAATGCTCTGTCCCCCTTAATGTCAGGCAGTAGCATAAATCTGTGAACAGCCAACTGTAAGAAATATGTAGGATATAACAAGATATTGATTAAAAATTATTTTTATTCCCCTGGAATTGGAATGTAAAACCCAAGACTGACTCTAAAGTGAAACCAATTACCCCATATAAAGACAGCACCCACCCCCCCACTGGGAAAAAAAAAACAATGAGAGACAAACAAGCCTTCAGAGCTTACTAAGAGTTGGCTATATTAGTTCTCCTACTACAGTGAGTCAAACGGATCACAGGAATCAGAAGTCATCAGCTTAGTGGGGAATGCTGTCTGGGTTTTCTTTTTCCTTCAGTCTTTCTAACAGCCCTTATCTCTGTTGCCAGGTTGCGGGGAGGAGGGGGGAGGGCTTTGAGAGAATTACTTGTGGAAATTGATGTTGTCTGTAAGAAGAGACTGGTCTTTCTTTCTTTGACTGAACATGTATCAAGCAGCATACTACTCTGAGTGACTTCTTGAGTAGAAAGAAGTGTGATATCCCCACAGGCCCTCACTGAAGAGCTAGAACCCTGATGTAGAAGACCTGGGACACCTCTGTCCCAAGAGAGAGACAGCATGTGGACATGTGCCATGCAGAGGACCTCATGGCCGGTCACTCTCTGCTAGGAAGAAAAGACAGCCAGGAAAGGAACAAGGCCACACCTATGTTAATAAGAGATTTTTGTTCCTTTCTACTGTCCTCCTGTCTATATAAACCTGGAGGAGAGTGAGAACCAGTGGGAGAAGCCAAGCCACTTTAGCAAAGCCAGGATGTCTCTGGAGAGAAGAATGGAAAAACTCCAAGTTGGAAATGAAACTAACAATTTCCATTAGAATGAATGTTTTCTTTTTAACCAAAGGGACTATTGAAGATACTAAAAAAAGGAGGATTTGGCAGAATATAGTTAAAGGCTGTGATCTGGTGTGGGAGAAAGACTATGTTTTCACTGTCGACCCCAGACTGTCCAACAATTGGTTATAGGAATAATCATGGCCTTTCATCACTAGGAAATCAGTGAGATTTTCAGCTACAAGGGGGTAAGCTGGTGTTGTTCTTCTAATGCTGTCCAGAAGCCTCAAATTCTATTATCCCGCTTCTGCATTATTGTTTAAGATGTCAATGACTCATTCAACAGCAATTATTAAACCTATTACACTGTGAAGTAGATCTTGTTCTGGGCATTGGATATACAAAGGAGTGAGACTGATAGTGGTGGTCTCAAAGCCATAGTCTCTGCTTTGAGTCACAGATCCACAGTGGAACTTGCCAGGCAGATTTTTCCCTTGGATGGAAGATTAGACACTAATTGCACTGAATTTTCCCTCTCATGGTCTGCAAAGTTTCCAAGGTCCAGTTTTTAAAATACAAAGATTTCTTGCCTTATCTAATATAAACATTAGGACATTTGTATTGTTTTTTAAATTCCCTTTTGTAACTATGAAGTTTCCAATAATATTAATAGGCTAAAGTTGAACTCATCAAACTTTTCCTAGAAAGGGCTAGTTAGTAAACACTATCAGCTTTGTGGGCATATTGTCCCTGTCACAACTATTCAGTTCTTCTTGTGTAGCATAAAAGCAGCCAGAAACATACATAAGTGGGTATGGCTATGTTCAATTAAAACCTTACTTATGGACATGGAAGTATAAATTTCAGTTGATTTTCATGTGCCATGAAATGCTGTTCCCCTTTGGATTTACTTTCAACTGTTAAAATATCTGCAAACCATTCTCGTAGCTTGTGGGCTGTAAAAGAGCAGGAAGATGGGAGTATTTGGCCCACAAACATAATCAGCTGATCCCTAGGCTAGGGTCTTGATCTTCATATGCAAATTCATTTAGAAATGTCTCCTATGAAATGCCTGCTTCTTAGTTTATGAGTTTCTCTTATCTATGAATGTCCGGAGTACAATGATGACAGGGCATTTTATAACCCTCTTGGCTTTAGGTTTTCCATATTTTCTGAGTTGAACATGATTTGGAACACTTTTCTCCCGTTATTCAGTTCTTCTTCTGAAGAATACCTCTCTGGCCTTGATGTTCTGCTGCTTTGGTCTAACATAACACTCCCTAGTGTGAGCTGTGTTCCATCTCACCTTAGGGCCTTTGCTCATGCCATTTTTTCTGAGCTGAATGTTCTCTCAGTGACTGCCACCTTTCTTCACCAGGCTAACTTTGCTTGGCTCTTCAATCAATCAAACATCAATTTTTCAGAGAAGTGCCAGACCATAATGATTTTTGTAATGCTTTTATTAGTGGTTATCTTCCCAAGGGCAAGGGACCCTGTCTCATCAGCTTATTCTTGCTTCCCATCGCCTGGCTCAGGCTGTAGCCTGGCAGTCAGGAGGGACTGCTCTGGGGACAGACTGCTTGTTGGAACACTGGCATCAGCATCTTCTACCTGTGTCAGCTCTCTAAGCCTCAGACTCTTCTTTTTTAAAACAAGGTAAAAAGGGTTTATAGGGTTTATTGTGAATAATAAATGAAATAATACATGTAAAATGTGTGGTGTAGGACCCAACACACAGTTATTGTCCACAAAATGGTCAGCTATTGTTATGGCTGGCATCCAGTAAATATTTGCTGAATTAAATTAATAACAAGAGCCAATAGTATTGAGTGCTCACTATTTGCCAAGTACTTTTATTATTTCATGTCGCCCTTCATTCCCCCTAAGAAGAGGGTACTAATATCAGCCCTATTTTACTGATAAGGGAACTGAAGTTCAAAGCCGTTAAGTAACATGATCAGAGTCACACTGTGATTAAAGGGGTAAAAACAAGTTAAGAAGCTTCCCAGATCATGACATATGTTATTGGTTTCCAATATCTTTGTTGTAAATGTCTTATCTTTAACACCCCCTTTTCTGGCCAAAACCAGAATTGTTAGCAAACAACACCATCTTATATGAAAATACTTACCTTATAGGTAGGTACTAAAAATAGATAATTTTTAAAAGTACAATCAAATAATCGAGGGAGCCTCTATGGTGGTCACATATATTATATCCCATAATTTAATAAAGAATGTCACTTACAGCAAAGTCATTTTGTTGTTTGTTTTTATTGCATACTTGCTAGATTAGAAGATTCCTTAAACTCTGCCAGCCCTGAAATGCATAAACATCACTTCATTGATGTAAATATAAATAACTTAAAATATATCAAAGTAGGAATTCTAGGAATATTTGAGGAAAAACATCATACATATCTATGTTTGGCTATGTTCACATTTACCTATGTAAATATGTTATATTACTCTACTCATAAATATTTATTTCACCAGTATTTTAAATTTGGATTCTTACTTCTGAATGGAGCTTCCACATTGCTTACTGACTAATTTAACTTAAAAAATCTTTAGGTGAGTAATCCACTTGAAGCATTTTGCCCAGAAAGCTAGTGATTTTTTTCCAGGTGCTTAAACAATGCGCTGCACAGCATTGGACAGTATTTCCCTCTAAGCCTCTTTATTAAACCCACAGACAGAGTCAGTAGCGAGTGAATCTTTAGGGGTTCAGGCTCTTGAGTTATTATTACATTGACCTAGATTCAAATCCTGACATGACTTAATCAAAACATTTAAGCTGCCTATTCCTCAGTGTCTCTACCTGTAAAATGGGATAATAACAGTATTTACCTCCTAGGGCTATTGTAATCATTAAATAAGATAATAGTTTGTGAAGCACTCAACAGGTTAATGACACTAACTGTTAATCCACATTAAGAAAAATAACTTTCACCCATGTGTATTAGTGGCTCCCAAATCATACTTAGTATATGTTTAAACTATCATTTTTGAACTGGATCAAAATTCAGAAAAGAAACTTTAGAGTCAAACAACATAGTATCAGTTGCTGTTGAATCTTTCCCCAACATGTTCCAAGACTGATTGCATGAGAATCACCCTGAAAGCTTTTGAAAATTTGATATTCCAATATTCTGAAAATTTTCAGTCAATCAGAGGGTTCAGCATTAGGCCATGAATTTGTATTTTCAAAAGCTTTCACAGGCATTCTGATAGATAGCCAGATTTGGGAATCTTGCCCCAAATGCACTTTCATAAAGAATGTCACTTACAGCAAAGTCATTTTGTTGTTTGTTTTTAATTCGTGTTGTTTGTTTTTCAATTCAGTTAAAACTACCCTAGTAGTTTTGTTGGCCAGATGAGCACCCCCCGCCCTTGTAGCTGGAACCCAGATCCCACGAGTTCCCTGGTTACTTTTTTTTTAAAAAGCCATATCACAGCACCTGTAACTCATGACGGAAATAACCTTTTCAACTCTCTACGGATTTGGCCAATTCAAGAGGGTCCTGAAATGGCACAAGAGAAACTAGAGGGGAGACTCCTGGATTCTGAGAACTGTCCAAGGTATCAGTGTCTGCAGCTCAGGGATCAGCACTCCTCCTAACCAGAGCATTGGAGCAAGTGGCATGGAGGTAGAAGAAAACAAAACTGTCTCACACCCGCCCTGGGTTTTTGTTCTTTTATATCTCTGTGTGCCATCTAGTACAAAGGTAGTCAATACATACTCATCGGCTAATTGTTGTACACTTATAAAGAGTCACCTTATCAGTACATCAGCCTTAATACAGACGACCTATGGGGTGTGAGTTTAGCCAGTGAGGTGGATTTAATTAATATGCTCTTCATGAAACCTATGAAAAACTGCATTTTATTTTCTCCCATCTTCATGCCTCCTCTCTCTCCAGCCATGAGTTTTAATCCTCTCTCACATGGCCTCCTACTCTTCCTTCCTGCTCTCCAGCACCTTCAGGCATGCCATGGAGTCACATGCTACAGATATAAATAAGTGAAGAACATTAATCTCCACGGCAGCAGAGAAGCTGCTGCCACTTTTTTCCTCCTGGAAACCTGCCTTTAGTGTGACAGTATACTACAGCAGTTTGAAACATTTTCACGAAACATTTCTGAGTGAAGCAGGGAAAGGAGATGGGGAAGTTGAGACACTGCCGTGGCCTTCACATATCAGTTTACAGCTTGCCTAAATATGTATTTGTCATCATGTCAACAGGGCTTATACATGAGCCAATAATTCATTTCCATCCAGATCTATTTTCTCTGAAGTGATCTTCTTGGGAAAAAGTTACTCTGTGCTTCCACACTTTCAGTCCTTCATCAGTGGGAAATATCTATTAGTTATTTATTTAGGGTTTTCTTTAGGAAACTGTAACAAAGAAGTAAATTCCAAGAGTAGGCAGTGTATCTGTAAAAACACCATTGTACCTCATGGTGAAAAATATATTTTTTCAAATCAGTGAAGACACACTTTAGAAAAAAAGGATGGGAAGACTGAAAATAACAGAGAGGCCTTTGAAAGACTATTTTGGGGGGAAGAGAATCCCAATTAGCCAGATGGAAAATTCTTTTCCTCCCACCAGTGCATGCATATACACAGAGTGACAGAGACAGCGAGAAGCATAATGAGACAAAGAGGACAATGTATTTGCCAAGGGAAGGAATTATGTCCCGCTTCCCTTCCTTGCCCATGCAAACAAGGAGGAGTATAGGAAACATGTATGTGCTTCACAAAGAAGCTCCGGGAATGGCTTCCCATTGCTCTAAGGAGAAATTCTTAGCATGGTTCACAGGGCCCCACATGACCTTGTCCCTGCCCACCCGTCTAGCTTCAGTGTCATCACCACCACTCCCACACATGTCCTATATTCCAGCCATATAAAATTTCTTTCACATTCTTTTGCCTTGGCTATACCATTTGCTAGTAACATGTTTCACCTTTTCACTGGACAATTCCCTTCTACCCGTTAGGTATCTGTTGTGCCATTGCCTCCAGGAAGCCTTCCCAGGCCTTTGGGTTGGGTTTTCCTCCTATTTGTGCCTATTATGGCATCTTATACCTTGTAATTGCTTGTGTAGTTGCTTCTGCTGACACTGTAGGCTCCAAAGGAAGTGACCAAGCCTATGTTGTTCATTGTTGTTTTTTCAAGATTTAGCCCAACACAAGTCAATAAATATTTGTTGAATGAATAAAGAAAGAAAGAGGGGAAGGGAAGAAATCTGTAGGCTGAGAACACAGAAAGGGACATGCCAGGGGAGCAATGGTGGGCACACTGAGTCAGAGCTGCCTTAGCCTTCCTGGCTCCCGTACGATGCATGCAGTGAAGTCCCACAAGATGTGGGAAGGTAAATTGGAGCAACTTAGCCCAAAATTATGTTTGAAAAAGCAAGAAAAAAAGAATCACTGATTACTGATGAGGTTGACCAGTTTTGACAGTCAAAGGCTATTTGTAGTTAGTATATTCACTGCAAGCTATATATGTTATGAAGTCAGTTTTGTTAAACAAAATTGTCACTTGTCACCCAACAGACTTGTCCCCTTTTTTGTTTTATCCAACTTATAAGGATTAAGAAATATGTCAACCAACATAATTTTAAGGAACTATTTTCTAGAAAATTCATAAAGCAACTTGATTTATGTGTATAGAAACCATCAAAAAGAGAGTTTCTATGGGTAACTATATGCCAGCAACTTGGACAATGTGGGAAATACAGACAAATTTCTAGAAACATACAATGTTCCAAAACTGAATCAGGAAAAATCAGAAAACCTGAATAGACTGATAACAACTAATGAAATTAAAGCAGTGACCAAAATACTCCCAGCAAACAATAGCTAAGGACTAGGTGGCTTCACAGATAAATTTTAGCAAACATTTAAAGAAGAGCTAACACCTATCAACCTTAAACCAAAAAATTCAAGAGGAAGGGAGATTTCCAAGCCCTTTTTATGAGGCCAAAATTATCCTAATTCCAAAACCAGATAAACACACTACAAAGAAAGAAAATTATAGGCTAATATCCCTCATGAACACAGATACTAAAGTCCTCAACAAAATATTAGCAACTCGAATCCAGTAATGCATTAAAAAGATTGTACACCATGATCAAGTAGGATTTATTTCAGGTATGCAAGGTTGGTACAACATTCACAAATCAATAAATATGATACATCACATAAACAAAATAGAAGATTAAAATCACATGATCATATCAATATATGCAGAAAAAACATTTGATAAAATCCAGCACCCATTTATGATAAAAAAAAACCCTCAGCAAAGTGGGAATAGAGGGATTATACCTCAACATAATAAAGGCCATATATGAAAAACCTACAGCCAACATCATACTCAGAGCACAAAAACTAAAAGCATTTCCCTTAAGATCAGGAAGAAGACAAGGATGTCCATTTTCACCACTCTTACTCAACATAGTAGTAGAAGTCCTAGACACAGCAATCAGCCAAGAAGAACTAAAATGTATCCAAATTGGAAAGGAGGAAGTGAAACCATCATTATTCATAGCTGACATGGTATTATACAAAGAAAACCCTACAGACTCCACCAAAAAGCTACTGGATCTAATAAATAAATTTGTCAAAGTGGCAAAAACCAAATTAATATCCAGAAATCAGTGGCATTTTTATACACCAATAATGAACTCCCAGAAAAAGAAACTAAGAAAATAACCCCATTTACTATTGCAACAAATACAACAAAAAAAAAAGTACCTAGGAATAAACTTAACCCAGGAGGTAAAAGACCTGTACTCAGAAAACTATAGAACATTGAAGAAATAGTAAATAAACAACCAAGCATATACTGTATTCATGGATTGGAAGAATTAACATCATTAAAATGCCCACACTTCCCAAAGCAATCTATAGATTCAGTGCAATTCCTACTAAAATACCAATGGTGTATTTCAGAAATGTTGAACAAAAATAATGTTTCATATAAATTCCAAAAATTTATATAGAGCCAAAAATAGACCCCAATGAGCCTCAGCAATCTTGAGAAACAAGAACAAAGTTGGAAGGATCACAATACCAAATATCAAACTATACCACAAGACCATTGTAATCAAAACAGCCTGGCACTGGCACAAGAACAGGCATATAGACCAATGGAACAGAACAGAAAGTCCAGAAATCAACCCATGCCTTGTGGTCAATTAATATTTGGCAAAGGAGGCAAGAGAATGCAAATGAAATAAAGATAGTCTACTCAATAAATGATTTGGGGAATATTGGACAGATATGTGCAAAAGTATGAAATTAGACCACCTTCTGACACTATGATACCACTTCTGATACAAGAATAAATTCAAGGATAAAAGACTTAATGTAAGTCACAAAACCATAAAAGTCCTAGAAAAAAACTTAGGCAGTAAAAACTCAGACATCTCATGTAGCAATATTTTCGCCAACATATCTCCTAGATCAAGGGAAACAAAGGAAAAAAAATAACAAATGGGACTTCACCAAACTAAAAAGCTTCTGCACAGCAAAAGAAACTGTTAACAAAATGAAAAGAAAACCCACTGTATGGGCGAACATATTTGCCAATACATCTGATAAGGGTTTAATTTCCAAAATACATGAGGTGTGTCCATAAGGTATCCAGCCATATGATATGAAAAATAGAGACATTTATTGAAGAAGATAAAAGAAACATTGTACCTAAGACAATGACGCCTCAGTCCCTTTCATGTAGGCACTTGGAGACCTCATACTATTCTCCCAATCACCATCAGCTGCCCTGTCATATTTTTCTGAATCTCATCAATGGTCTGAAATCTTCGCCCTTTCAAAGGTGATTTTAGTTTTAGGAAAAGGCAGAAATCACAGGGTGCCAAATCTGGGCTGTAGGGGGGCTGAGTCACCTGGGTAATTTGATGTTTCATCAAAAAACTCTGCATGAGACATAATGCTTGAGCAAGCATGTTGTCATGGTGAAGCTGCCAATCACCAGTTGCCCAGAGCTGCAGCCTTCTGAATCAATAGTTTCCATGTAGTGATGTTCCAAAATCTGATGCAGGTTTGTTGCTCTACTCAGTCATTTTGAATGCAATGGCCACATGGTACACAGGCTCACATAATGGCGTCTCCCCACCCCACAGCCACCTGACTAGTACAGTGAAGTTGTCATTGTTCATGCATGTGCATTCAGCCCACTTTCCTTGGCTGCCAGGTTACATGGATACCGTGCAAACAGTTCTTGTTATATTAACAATGGCTGGACTCTTCCCAGACAGACCTTGTATAAATAACTTATGCAACTCCACACCAAGAAGACAAACAATTCCATTAAAAAATGGGCAAAGGACATGGATAGACACTTCTCCAAAAAGAACGGACAGGTGGCCCATGGACATATGAAAAGATGCTCAGATTCACTAATCATCCAAGAAATGCAAATTAAAATTATAACGAGATATCACCTCACACTTTCCAAAATAGCTACCATTGATAAATCAACAAACAACAAGTGCTGATGAGGATGCAGAGAAAAGGGAACCCTTGAGTACTGTTGGTGGGAATGCAGATTGGTGCAGCCACTGTTGAAAACAGTGTAGAGTAGCCTCAAAAAAATTAAAAATAGAACTGTCTTTTGACAGGCTGAAAGTGCCCAGAGGAGAGAGAAGAGGGAGTTTCAGGGGGAAAAGGGGAAGGTTTTACAGGAACAAAGTTAAAAGACACATGGACAAAAACTAGGGGTAGGGTGGTAATGGGAGGGAAGTGGGGAAGGATAGGTAGGCAGGCTGGAATGGGAGTAAAGGGGAGAAAACTGTACTTGAACAATGATTAAAATTTTAAAAATTTTGAAAAAAAAAACAGAATTGTCTTTTGACCCAGTGATTCCACTTCTAGGAATATACCCTAAGAATCCCAATGCCAATCAGAAAGAATATTACTACCCCTATGTTCATAGCAGTGTTATTTACAAAGGCTGAGATTTGGAAACAGCCCAAATGCTCATGAGTAAGTGAGTGGATAAAGGAGCAATGGTACATTTGTGCAATGGAATGAGACTTGGCTGTAAAAAAAAGAAAGAAGAAAAGAACTCTTACCCTTTGCAACAGCATGGATGGACCTGAAGATTATTAGGCTAAGTGAAATAAGGCAATCAGAGAAAGACAAATACCATATGATCTCACTTATATGTGCAATCTAATGAACAAAATAAACTGACTAAAAAAATAGAACCAGAGTCATGGGTACATAGAAGACACTGAGAGATCTCAAAGGGGAGGGAGGTGAGGGGGACTGGATAAAAGAAGGTGAAGGGACGAGCCAAAGGACATATATGCATAGCTCTTGGACACAAACAACAGTGTGGAGAGGGTGAGGAGCAGGGTGGAGGTGGACAAAGGGGGTGAAAATGGGGACATATGTAATAGCGTCAACAATAAAAAAAAAGAGAGAGAGTAAAGCCACAGAGTCACTGCGAGGCTCTCAGTTTACTTACTATTTCTTCAACATAAGGATAAAGCATGCTGCCAAAGCATTCTGTAGCTTCATTTGGAAGCTGTGCCGGCAAATTGTTGATGGAACACATCAGAACTCCAGAGCCTTCAACACTGGGAGAAGCAATTACACTTTATCTGGGTGCACAAAATGTTACATGTAAGCCCTAACTGTTCCAGATGTCTGCTCCATTATATTTGCTTCACACCATTTGCAATTCTGTACCAAAGTATGTAAGAAAATGAACAAGAGTTTTCAAACCAAAAAAAGAGTTTTTAATTAATTTTATGATCATGTTTTGATGTGTTCATTTAAGCCAAGAACTATTACTTTTGGTTTCTGCCATTTATAAATGCTCAGGATGATGTTCCAATGTAAATCATTTTTAAATTCAGGTTAAAAAAGAGGAGGAAAAAAAGAAAATCATAGTTATAAAGGTGACCCAGATCACCACGTATTTCCTGACTGGCTTACTTCTCTCCCTGCAATACAGTGAGGGTTGAGGGGTGGCTTCTGCAAACAGGCTTTCAGTTCCACTGTGGGAATGCAGGGGGCTATCAGCTCTAACAGTGGCTGTGAGAGGGCTGACAAGAGTCCCAGATGCCCAAGCATACTCCCCGGCTGCCTGACTCAAGCTATTTATTTGAATTTTGGTTCTCTCATTGTCTCATCTAAAATAGAAAATTCTCTTACAATTAATTTTATACAATTTTATATAATTTTTTACAATCAATCCATCTTATTCTAAACTCTTATGTGTAATATGACTATTTGATATTGTAACCATTTTATATTTTTCTACCAAAAAATTGATCAAAGGCTCTACAAATAAAAAAAAACAATTATTTAGACATTCAAGAAAAAGAGAAACGTGGTGAGAATAATTAATTTAATGACAAAATCTATTTTTCAACGATTACCTGTTTTATATCCTCAACTGATTCATTAGAGGGAAAAAATATGTCCAATAATTCTTTTGAATACTAGCAAAGCATTATCACATAGATATCCAACTAATTGTCATTGATACATTAGTTTAGGCATAGAAGGCACTAATTAAATATCTTTATCAGCCTATGATAATTTTTATCTGTGGGATAAGAGCTTGGTTTGGTCTATAAGGTTTAATGGATATAGAGATTACAAAGTTAAACCTCAAAAAATATGGAGTTTCAAAAACTTCAAGAATAGAATAAAAAGATGCTAGTAATGCCTTAAATGTCATTACCTTGTTTCTTAATTAGAATTCCTCAAGCATATCAATTGAATTTGTCTTTACCAAGAACCACACCCTAGGCAAATTCAAATCATGGAAGAGAATTATTTCCTAGTTAATGGAGCGTGTGAGTTTATTTTAATATTCAAGGTTATGACGGGTAAATTGTAAACTGAAAAGTTTTCCTTTTTATCATGGGTCATCGTATAATAGCAACCCTTACTTTATGAAATAAATGTCCAATCGCCATAAAACAAGTGGAAGGTCGTCACATCTTACTTAGCTTCTGTGCGCAGTCTGTGAAGGCCACTGCCCTACACACTGCAATGCCGTCATACTTGGTGTCTGTAGTCAGTCCAGGGAACCCAGCCTTATCGTTTTCTCATTGAGAAGTGTATTGGGCTCCATTCTAACAGTGATGACTTAGTCTTTCTCATCTCTGAACCTTTGCATAAAGCATCCTCTGCTCAAAATACCTTCTCCCTTTTCTCCACCAATCCACGAACCTTTTTCAAGACATTTCAGAAACTCATCTCTCCTACATATGCCTTCCCGATCACTTCTTTTAATCATTTAGAATTGTGCATATGTGAAGTTTGGGTCAGTTATCTTAATTGGTCAGATAACCCAAGTAACAAATGAGTCACCTATGTCGGCCTGAGAAAAGATTGCTAGCCTCAGCTCTCTACTCCATGTTTGTTTACTGGGAGAGAAGTGGCAGGGATGGGAGGGAAGGACTAGTTAGTAGTGTTCCAGGCTGTGTGGTTCAATACTAGTTTATCACCCTCGGAACAGAAGTTGCATTATACATCCATATTACCCTTTTACTTTAGTTGTTATTTATAATTGAATGCTTATTTCATTCATATTTGCCTGTCTCCACCATTAACTTCTATTTATTTCTTCCATTTATAATGAGTCTTTTGAAACCAACCATGTTAGAATTGTTATGTAGGGGAGTGAGAATGCATTGTTTGATGATGCCACAGTCACAATCTCAATTGCCCTCAGAGACCAGGCAAGTTACAGAAACGTGCAAAGACACAGACTGTTAGACAGGGAGCAGAGGCTATGTAAACTGGAGGGCACCTGCCCAGCCTAGGGGCATTCAAAAGCAAAAAATTCACAAAAGCCCTGCCAGTCCAATTTGGCCTTCCAAGCTCTAGTTTGCAACCCCCGACGCCCTTATTTCCTGCTCTGAGCCTGTGCGGTATGTTGGTGGTGACAGGGTGATTAGCTACATTTTATTGGTGAAGGAATCGAAATACAGAATAGTAACTTTCCAAAAGTCACACGGGAAAAGCAGTTTCATGCCTGTGTCTCGTTCAAAGAGAATAGATTGCCAAAAGGTAAACTAAAAAGCATGACCTAAAACCAGGAAATGAATGAGCAAGACTAATTTCCTTAAAGGAAAATATTTTCTAATATTTGGAAGCAGCTTTTTGGTACATTCAGTAAGTTTAAAAGCATAATTAAATCAGTTTGTCCCTTTAGGCTGATTTGTGTAGATATATACTCACACAAATGCACACGCATATTTTTGATTAAATTATAACTTCCTTGGGAAACTTGGCATCTCATCCTTCTTAAGAGATTTTGACTAATATGTAAACTACTATGATACATAGAAAACTTAATTGTTTCTTTCCTAGATATCCTACAGTTTTGTGTTCTTTTATTCCCCCCAAGATTATGCTTTATTTACTGTTTATCATTCTTAGCTTTGAGGGGAAAAGAGGGTTTGGTAACAGATCCTAGAATCCACTATTTATTGTGAATGCTTTGAAATTTTTATTTGCTTCTACTATAAGCTGAGAAGTAGGCGAAGCATATTCTGCAAATCAAGCCTGTTAAAATTCTACTGCAAAGCGTGGACTTGACTGACTGCAAGTGGAGCTGTCAGCTGGTACAGGCGTCACTGTCAGAGGGACGTGTCATCTGTCAGTGTCGGTTCCAGCTCACTGTTCCACATAGAGGGAATGCACTGTTGCCTCCCAATTGATAACACGCTGCCAGAAGCATGTTCCTTTCTCATCCGTCTTCTTGTAGCTGTCAAAAATGGAATCCATTAATTAGTTTGTTCTTGTGAATTTTAGTTGTTCTAAAGACATGTAAATTTCAAAGTGAGACAAATAAAAATCCCAACCCAAACCATGATGCCAATAAGGGCTCAAAATCCCAAAGTGGCAGCTGTTACTGACACTGGTGAGAACTGACCAGCTAAACTCTGCCTTAAGTGAATGTAATGATGTGGCTAGTTTCCCATCCTTTTTAATGAGAGCAAGCTTCCCAAGGCAGCCAAGGGAATGGAGAAGAGTTAGAGAAAAAGGCGGCAGACACTCGAACATGGCTCTAACTAGTCAGGCAGTTTGACACGATTTAGGGAGTCTGGTTGCTGCTGCTACTGCATGATTACCTTTTTGTATTTTATTCCTCTCCAGTGGTTTTTAAAAAAAGCTTGATAGGCTTTATTTCCCTTATTTTGGGGGTCCCACCAAGCCTAGGCAATTATGTAAACTCTATATACTTCAGACAGGGTGCCTCATGTGTAATTCACTTCAGCACTCCAATATACAGTATATCTATGAATTGAAAGAATATTCCATAAGAAACTTGAAACAAATTTATTGAACAATATGATGTCTGATATAGTATACTGTAAAAATGAGTATGGTTTAGCTTAACCCAATTTTTCCCTCTCCATTTTCTCAAGTCTGTGATAAAGGATTGCCCTGATGCTAAGTTATTTTATCCTGTTCAAGTCAGTAAGTATTTATTAAGTGACTATTCTGTGTAACTCACTGTGTCAGCTACTCTGGGAAATACAAAAATAATTAAAATACAGCCTTAGTCCTCTAGAAGCTCATGCTATAGAGGAAGAGGCAGATGCATACACAGAGCTGTGATTCAAGACAGACTAGAGGAAATACTGAATAATGAGCCATGGGAGAGAGGAAAGAGACAAGTTTCATTCCAGGGGCTCTGGAGTGGGCAAGGTTTGAGCAAGGCTTTGAAAGCAGGGTGGTCTTCACATGGCTGTTAACAGCCTCAACTTTAAAGGATGCACCATATATGGAAGAAAATGGATGCACCAATGGAGTGAATCTGCAAGTGACCAGGAAGATGGCACTTGCACAAAGGGAGATGTAAGGGGACATACAGGAGGGCTGGTCCTGTACAGTGCAGGGGAGATTCAGGATAGACACATTTCTAAGCACTTTGCATGTCATCAAAGGAAAGAGATAAGGTGCTCATTCTGTGAAAAATGTACAAGAAAGTCTTTTTATTAGGATGACATCTACTGCCTTGTAGCATATATACATGGTAAATACAACCAGAAGTAGCTCACTGAGCTTTTTTTCTTTTTCTTTTCAGGTTTGCTCATCTCCAGCCAGGATACAATATACAATAGAAAAGTGTGATTACTAGAATGAATGAAAAATAAGATAAAAAATAACTTAGCAGAGTCTTTTAAAGATCCTCGAAGTGTTTAGGGGATTCATGATTCCTTTCCTGCAAGCAGCTCAGTAGTACAGGATTATTTCAAGGCCCAGGAGGGAAGGAACTTTGTTTCGCTAATTGCTGAATCCCTACAACTCAGAAGAGTACATGGCTCACAATAGAAACTCTATCAGCATTTGTCGAATTCACTTTTCACAAAACCTATCAACTGGAGCTCAGTGGAGTCTCAGAAGTGGAACAAACACCATTCTCTGTTCTGCTCAACCTCATGCTGTCCCTATTTAGGAGAAATAACTAGTTTGAAATGAAATGTTAGCAGAAGGACAAGGCTTTTTACTAAGGATATAAAATATGAACATTTATCAATTAATTTGGTCACAGTTATTTTTTACAATTTGAGCAAAACTGGTTTAAAAGAGAAGAAATTTAAATTGACAGCTTAGAAAAATGAACTATCAACAAAAAACTTTTGTTAATGCAAAGAATATTTGAAATACTCCTATTTATCCACATAAAATGCTAATAATAAGGTTATACTTCAAACAAAGTGAGACTGTCAACTATAGGGTAAACTTGACCTCCCTAACTAGATAATTTGAATTAGTCTGCAAAGTGTATTTTATAGGAAATAAACTAATGTGATTGCCTTCATATGTAAAGAAGCCAGATGACAGTGGCATCTAAACTTCACTTTGGGACACATATGGCCAGTTTTGTTGTACATAGGCTGAAGATGTTGACCAACTGCTTCCCCAAGAACTGCAGGTACTTTACTTATGTGCTTCCCTGTGAACAGGGAGGTGTCAGTGAGGTGTCAGTGAGGGGACCTCTCTAAACTGAAACAATAAAGGGGACACACATAACAAACATTGGTAACTGCTAAGAGCATAGCACAAATGTAGCCAGGAGCAAATCCAAACTCTGCCACACTGACCCCTGAGAATGGGCACTAGCAGCAGGAGTGTCTCGGCACCCTGCAGGTCCCCTTCTGGGCCAGGCGTTTAGTTAATGGATAGTGAGGAAGCAAAGGTGGGGGTATTGGGTATGGGGTGAAGTAGAATAGGACAGGGTGATGGGGGGTACTTCTGGGATTCACCATTTACTGCTGGTTCAAAAGCATTTTGTCCTCATAATAGTCAGTAGAACCAAACCAGTGCACACCAATTGAAAATATATATCCTTGAACACAGGCATAAATCTGGTTTCTGCCCATGAGGAGCTTCTAATAAGTCCCATTCTGATGAACACTCCAGCTGGACTGAACATCTGACCAGGGATGAATGTCCAGAAAATTGACTGTGCCCTATATGTCTGTCAATAGATCCAGTATAAGAACTCAGATCGTGCCTGAATTGTGAACCCTGTCTCGCTTCGGTAGGATCAAGTAATGCCTGTTGGGGGCTGGTGAAACATGTCACAGAGAGGGATCAAAGGCTGCTTTTAAGCAGTCAGGGTGTCATAATTCTTTACATCGAAATGCAGTACTTGGGACCCAGTTCCAGAGCTTAAACTAGGTACATATGTAACAGAACCGAAACCACCTCTGTTATTGGTTACTCTCTCCCCATTTACTCAGTAACAGTATCTTGCTTTCCTCAGACCAGCTTCCCCCACTCTCTCTTTTTTCAGCTGCCCCCACCCCAACCTTCTCCCCATTAAGTGTTTATTAAAATCTACCATGTGGCCAGGTAAGGAAAATAACTTTAAACAGGAGATTGTTTTGACACTTAACTGTACATCAGTAATTCATCCAAGGTCATCTTGGGTCTACCACGATTCTCCCACCTACAGCAAACTGCTTTCGCTTTGTGTGTGAATGACTGACCGGCACAACAGGGAGGGCAGGGTCCTGCCAGAAGAGCCCATCTAGCAGGAAGGGTTTTACAACAAGGAAAACTCATCTCTCATCCAGAAGGTGAAAAGCTTTGCAAGTGGCACTGAAAGCTTCTCTTCACACATGTTTTGATGGCCTTGATAAGAATGGGCCTTTGATGCCACCTTAAACATGAAAGTGCCATCTGACAAGTTGATCTCAGGTGTCCCCACAAGTCAAAT
The DNA here is from genome assembly GCA_004024845.1 of Tonatia bakeri. Taxonomy (NCBI): domain Eukaryota; kingdom Metazoa; phylum Chordata; class Mammalia; order Chiroptera; family Phyllostomidae; genus Tonatia; species Tonatia bakeri. The sequence continues at coordinate 5,374 of PVIA01003243.1, read as the reverse complement.
GGTCAAATCATAACTTGACCTTGATCCCATAGGAGTTAAGTATCAGTCAAAAGTAGGTTGCATTTACCAAGAATCCTTTTAAAAACTTGTGGATGTTGGAAACATATCTCTGCCCTCTCCAGTACAGGAATCCCATAGAAATCCCAGTTTGCTCATTTAAATTTCTTTTTTTAAATGAACATATTTATTCTTGAATATGAACTCTTGCCATAAAATAAGACAGCCATTTGGTTAGTTGTCTATAAATAATATGGCAAGATCTATTAACCTAATTTCTATATCTAAGTTTTCCTCTTCTAATTGAATGCTTTTCTCTTTCTTTTATTAAAGTGAGCTTCCCATGACCTTTAAATTCAGTTAGAAAAGTTAACCCTCTGGTTAAACTGGACCAATTGGTTTCTGAAACACCACTCAGTGACAAACCATTATTTCTAGCTCAGCTTTTAATTGGTTAGAATGTTATTGCTGCAAGATCCAGTGGCTGTCAGATTTGCTTGCTAGCCAGTCTGAGCTTTCTGGACATATTCCAAGTCATTAAAGCAACATCTCCTGTTCAAGTCAGGGATATTTATCCTGAACCCAAACCCAATGCTCTCTCCTATTCTTATTTAATTAAAGCCCAAGGAGTGTTGGAGGAGTACAGATTGGGGAAAAGTACATTTTAGGGGGAAAAAAGGGGTCTAAGGCTCAGCTTTTTTATGTTAAATGCTATTTTTAATTATTAGGTGAAATTGCCATACAAATCACAACTTAGCATTGATGCTATACATGTCTTCTCAGATAGTTTGTGACTTTTGTCTCCACTTTGAGGCTTTCCGTGTACTAAAGAGTCCAAAGGATCCCAATTATGTCACAGAATTAGAATAATAATAATAACCTAATGCCAAACAAATATTTTTTTACAGTTATTTATCTCTTAAAAAGAGTAGAAGATATTACCCTGGCCAGGTGGCTCAACTGATTGGAGCATCATACATACACCAAAAGGTTGCAGGTCTAATCCCCAGTCAGGGTGCATACCTACATTGTGGGTTTATTCCTCAGTCCCGGGAACATACAGGAGGCAACTGATCAATGTTTCTCTCTCAAATTGATGTTTCTCTCCCCCTTGCTTTCTCTCTAAAATAAATAGTTAAAACAAACATATCATCAGGTGAGATTAAAAAAGGATTTTATGTTTTATTTTTATTTGTCCTATTAGTATCTGAGGAGTCACAACTAAAAATAGATGATCATTTTGGTAATCTTTCTTTTAAACAATTACAGAATCAAAGGAGATTGATCATCCACATATATTTTTCTATTTATGTACCTAAAGAGAATGCTGCCTATGCGGCTATGTTCAAATCTTGGATTTAGCACTAAACTTTCTTCTGACTTGCTGAGTGATCTTATTTAAGTTGCTCAAGTTCTCTGGATTCCGATGGCCTCCTTTATATGACAGCAGTAAAATACTAGTTATCTTATAGTTTTCAACATGGCAAGTACTAATCAAAAAGTGTATAGGAAACTATTAGAAAACACTGAGAGTTGTGTATCCAAAATTTTGCTAATATAAAATCATCACATTAAAGTAGCTCTTGGAGTGATAGTCAGAGTCAGGTTTATTCACTTAAATAGGAGAATCTTATTCTTCTTGAGGTCTTTCTTCTCTTCATTCTACCCAGTCCACTCCTGACTTGCCCTCTCTTGGTTTCTAGTGCCCCAGAGTTCCTGTTCCAGGTTCTTCTTCCCATCTGTGCCCTCAGTTGCCTGATTAGATTAAGGAGCGAGTGGTAAGGAGGATGCTTCTTCTCCATTCCTGATATGTCCTTCCATGTCAGAACATCCCCACAAGTGAAATGCTCCTGTTTCCTTTCCCTCTTGCTTATTTGGCCCTGTGGTAAGTCAAGTCAGTCATTAAACTGGGAAAGTTAGAAAGAATGAACTGAGTACATGTGGCTCAGCACTTCACTGATTGTCTTAGCACCATGTGTCATTGCTCACAAGCTCGTGAGAAGCTCCATGGTGAAGGCCCTGACCCCGTAGGCAGGGTCTCTGGCAGTTCACCATCACTGGGTAGGGGAAGCAGTCTAATTCTAGAGCTCAGTGTTACAAAACCTACTTGTCTGCACATGTTCTCCACTGAGTTTAATCAGTTTGGTCTTCTTTCTCCCTTTCCCTTTTGTTTTATTTCTTGCTTGATTCAGAACTCAGGTGAAGGAGGAGGGTATACTTTGTTATTTATTGGACCACCTCAAACCCTCTAAACTTACAAACTTAAATTTTAATTGCTTACTCCCTACCAAGCTCCAGCTCCATATGCCAATTGCTTTTTAAAGAATTCTTTCTGTATGTTCCATTAGTACATAAAATGCATGCAAAAAACCCCTAAACTAAATTATTAAATTAAACTTATCTCTTTATCTTTCCCCTATCACATTAGATTGCACTCATGTATTTGCATGTCTCAGTATGAGTACCCTGAGGGCAGGGATCTGGCATAATTCCAACACTTGTATAATACATGGGGTATGACAAGGGTTCACAAGGTTTACTGAGTGAATAAATGAGTGGGATGGGACATGAGTGCAATGGGTCCACCCCCTTTTGTGTTCTGACAACCTCAGCTCCCCCAGCTCTAGACTGACCCAAAGATCCTGGATCCCAAAGACCCAAAGGGCTACACAAAGATTCTAAGCACACAAAAGATGAGTCACTCTAGGGACCTTCAGCTCTGAACTGAGTATTGGCCCAGCACTGCTATTCTGCTAATGTGGATGAGCCCATCCCTATGCCACTCTATAGGAAGGCACACCACCCTCATCCCCTTGACTTCTATACATCCCCCACTTCTTCTGGCTTTCTAAACCCTCCCATACCTGCTTTATCCTCAACCTGCCTTCCCGGAGCTCCTTCTACTTTCTTATTCTAACTGATGACTGGCAATACCCTGAAGGTGTTGGCTCCTCTGGAAGTTGAACAAGTGGAAGCTGTTGTTCTTACACTGTACCTACAAATGGGCCTAGAGCTGACGTAGTAGCGTCCTTAATCCTCACTTCACTCGAGATCACTGACGCTCTCTCCTACCTTTAAACCCTCAGCTGCTGGCCTCACTGACCAAAATTCTTACTTGTTGCACCCATCTGCCAACCCTCAGTCATAACATTCATCATTCAAGGATCTTAGTACCAGGCTTGGTGTTACCTCTTCACACATTTTAATATTAATTCTTGGTGATTTGTATATCCATGGGAATGATACTTCTGATATCCAATAGCCTTGTCCTCTACTCCATCTCAGACATTCATTCCCATGGTCATACATATTCTAGTTCTTGTCATTACCAATATCTGCGGCTCCTCCATAATCCCAATTACAAGTCTCCCATTCAGCTATGTTCCTTGCTTATTCCCTGTAATATCCTGATTTCAGTAATATTTCAATTGGACCCCTAATTCACCAACTTTACTGCCCTTTCCCTGTCCACCATTCTCTTCATTTCTTTTCTTTCTTAATCCAATGTCATTTTACCCAATATATAATGAAACTGTGAAAGTGAAAATAGTAGAAGAAAAGTAGAAGTGAAGGAATTATACATTTAAATCCACATAATAATGTTAATAGGCACATTGAAAAATTCCAAACACTTTCTCAGAACATGGACATTTATTTTTCTTTTACTATTGTACCAGGAAACCAATCTTCAGGACTATGTTTAGTCAAGGTTCTAGGGCTATTCTCTCATTAGTCTTCAGATCAAGCAGATAATTTAGAAGCTCTTCATATAGCAACACAAATTGTCAAGACCTCAAAATACAAGTTGTATTGATAGTATAGATTAATTCAAGAAAAATTTTCTTATTTTAAGGGTCCCTGTGATGTAATGATTCTACAAAAAATTACAGTCAAATGCACTTCTGGAACCCATTCTACTGCTAGGCAGATAAACTCAACCTTAATTTTATCTTTCTTCCAAAGCATCTGATGAAATGACTGATAACTTTATTAGAATAAGTAGAGGTATTAACAATCATTTCTGAAGGGAGAAAGATGTACCCAACAGTGCTGAGATAAAAAAGGCACTAACTTAGGATTGTTTTGTGTAAAAACAAGTCATCTGACAGTAATATACATTGTGATAACTTGGAACTTCATTTAAAATAATTCATTCACATTGAACTACAGACAGAAAATAACATGAGAAATGAGATGGGTAAAAGCTTGCCTTAAAAATCATTTTCCATATTGGTTAATTCTACTGGGGAAAAAACATGTCATCAAATATAGAGGGGAAAAATTTAGAGTGAAAATATTAATTAGGTAGCAAGTTTATACAAGAACAGATTAAATTTAAGAATATTTGGGGATTAAGAGATATATAATGTGTTATTTTTTCTGTGTCTTTTAAATTTTACTACTTATAGAATAAATTGCATTAAAATCAAGACAGAAAGGATGGATTCTTATTAACTCTTTACCTGGAGAGAAAGAATTTCTGAGCATGTCTTATCTGCCAGTTAAATCAATTAAATACCAAGAGAGTCAAAAACTAGCCCAGGGCTGGACTCCACTGCAAAACTTCCAGGAAAATTAGAAAAAAAAAAAAAAGATGCTAATTTCTCACAGTAGAGAGAAACCATTCTTTTAATTGCATCAGATTATTTTTTTATCTCCTGGATTTTAAAGACTGTCCAGAACAATAAGTACTTCCAATAAATTTTAACCTAATCAATGTGACTCAAAGGATTAGAGCACTCTGCCATTCTTTTACCTGACAGGTAGCAAGGATCAGTGGCTAACAGAAGGCTGGTGTCAGCATTACTGCATCAGGTTCAAGAGGCGATACCTACTGGGAAAACTGGCAAGATTACAGAACTTCTCTGAGCCTCCATTTTCTCTTCTAGGAATTAATACTCTGTATAAAGACAGAATTTTTACAGTGACTTTAACAAGTCTACAACACACACATAAGCAAACATACACATATATGTATTCATATATGATATATATGATGTGTGGTATTTTTTACTTCTCATTAAAAATAATGAGAAGTAAATTTCATTAAAAGGTTAATAACAAATAACACAAAAGGATAAGTTTATTCTTCCTAATGTTTCCTTCTTTCTCCCAAGCTAAATTGGCCAGTAAAGCTGATTGTCTTTCTTTACAAAATATCAATAAAAAGACAATGGCTGAGAGTTCCGGCCAAGATGGAGGCATAGGCAGTCGCACTGTGCTTCCTCGCTCAACTAAGACTGAAAACAACAAAGATTGAGAAACAATTAACAACCAGAACAGAGGGAAATTAATTGAACAGAAGTCGGGCTCCAGTACATCCAGACCGGTAAGGAGCGGCGGAGTCGGGAGGCCTGCAAAGTGGGGTTGAGGGGTT